>JBBPBX010014216.1:22204-51228 GCA_038048925.1 Garcialebias charrua
TATACATATACATATATATACACATATATACATATATATACATATATACAGTACACATATACATATATACACATATATACATATATATATATACACATATATACATATATATATATACACATATACATACATATATATACATATATACATACATATATACATACATATATATATATACATATTAGGCATATAACGGTTGTAATGGGTTTACCGAACCGTTTCGGTATACCACGTTCGGTTCGGTCCACTTGCGTACCGTTTCGGTTATTTTTTCAATCATTAAACGTTCTTAACAGGGGAATATATGCACCTCGGAACAAAATTTCCTGGGCGCGTTTCAGCACGGACCTATTTTCGCGTGGCACGCGCAGCATTTAGCTGTTAGCATTTCGTGCGGTCTCCTGTTTTTGAAGGTTATAGCTTTCTTCAAAAGATGAGCGCACGCGCAGCTTGTGTGGACTTTGTTTCATGAAGACTCTGCAACAGCTGAGTGCGTGACGCAGCAGCAACACATCACGTGAACGCGCTGAAAACTGTCATCCGAACGTGAATGAAGAGTTGCATTAAAACTACTTCATCCGAACGTGAACATGCAGCAGCATTAAAACTCCTTCATCAGGTAATCAGAGCGGTCCAGAGCAATAACACAAGCTGTATGAGTTTTTAAATCTCTGAATCTAAGTCTGAACGTTGTTATATGCGCAGGCTTTAAAGTTGCTGAGCGTCGCTATGAGACATTCATCACGTCAACACTTCAAAAAGTTCAGCTCTTTATGAAAAAACTAACTGATGTTGTCAACAACAAGCCCTGGACCAGATTAAAGCCCTGCCTGCCATGATGATGAAGAGTGAGAGATTCAACCGTTCAAGAGGTATTGTTTTATTATTATCTAAATAATCTTTTTTTTTAAATCATAATCTTATTAACTTGTTTTTTTTAAATCTCTTTTGTTTTTTATTTCCAGTCTGTGACAGAGGTAAATCCACCTGCAGCTAAGTGATGACTGAACTGAACTCTGAACTGTTCCCACAGTCCCACCTGTCCCACCAAGAAGAAGTTGTGAGTACAGTAATGAGGACAAATACAGCCACACTGCTGCTACTGGACAAAAACTTGATTAGTTAGATTGTAAACAGTCTGTTGCTGCTTATTGTTCTGACTGTTATTGTATTTATTAAGATTTTTATTATTGTTAGTATAGTTTATTTATTGTAGAGTGCTGTTTATTTAAAATCAGAGTCAGAGAGTCTTTATTGTCATTTGCACCGCATGTGGTACATGTGATGAAAACGAGATTATGTACACGGGGTCCCAGTTACATCCAACAACAAATGCAAGAGAAAAACAGTAATAACATCTAGAATTAACTAAGAAAAACATCAACTAGTAATACACTAAGCCCTAATATAGTGGAAAAACATCATTATAAACAGCAGCACGAACATGAGTCTGTATGAGCAGATGGTCACAGATGAACACAGATGAACACAGATGAACACAGCAACAAGAAAACAGATCAGCATCAGCACAATGTGATATTTTGCAGTGTTTATTTTTTATTTTATTTTTATTTATTCATGAGTCTAACAGCCTCAGGGTAGAAGCTGTTCCTCAGTCTAGTGGTTCTACATTTGATGCTCCTCAACCTCCGTCCTGAGGGGAGTGGGGCAAAGAGTGAGTGTGCTGGGTGAGTGAGGTCTTTCATGATGCAGGTGGCTCTTTTCCTGCATCTGGAGGTGTAAATGTCTGTGATGGTGGGGAGACTGACTCCGACAGACCTCTGTGCAGCCTTCACCACTCTCTGTAGAGCTTTCCTCTCTGCAACTGTGCAGCCTCCATGCCACACGTTGATGCTGGAGCACAGGACGCTCTCCACTGCACACCTGTAGAACGAGGTGAGAACTGGGCTGCTCAGACCAGCACGTCTCAGTCGTCTGAGGAAGTAGAGTCTTTGATGACCTTTCTTGATCAGGCTGGTGGTGTTGTTGGTCATCCAAATGGGTCACTTTTATTTATTACTACAATACAATACAAACATATTTTTGGCACATTTTCAAAATAAACATTTTGTAAGTCTTTATTTTGTAAAAAAAAAAAAAAAAAATTTGTACCGAAAAAAACCGAAAATAAACCGAACCGAGCTCTCCTTGTAGTTGAACCGAACCGAAATGTGATTTTAGCGTACCGTTACACCCCTAATACATATATACATACATATATACATACATATATATATACTGTATATATATATATATACACATATATACATAGATACATAAATATATACATATAATAATATATATACATATATTTATCGATACATATATATATACATATAATAATATATATACATATATTTATCTTTTGGAAACCTTTAAAACAAAAACGTGATATGGGAGTGTGTATACAAAAACATTGACTGAATGAGGTCCATGTTATTTTATTCATATACTGTGATTTAGTGAGTTTATTGAAGTTATTTCGTACTGACTGAACTGCACATAACTGTTATAACAAAGCAAAAATAAAAAGGCAACAGTTGAAACTAAGCAGCCTTGTTGCCTTCTTAAGCTGAGCATTCAGAAAAACGTTACTCACTATTATTGAATTATTGATCTTATTTCAAAGAAGTGGTGAGGCATTTTCTGTTAGTTTGTATGCAGCAAAGTACAAGGGTGACAGCGCCAAGATGGCTGCCCTAAATCCTGCGCCAGAGCAGGCTATGCTTGTGCTGCGTTCCAGTTGTCCTCGGAGGTCGTAATTACGAGCTTCCGAGCAGTAAAAATCAACTGGAACACCCCCTCAGGTCGTAATTACAACTCGTGGACTCGGTCTCGCCACACCATACCCGAGATCGCCGAGATCATCGTTTCAAAATGGCTGCTCCTCGCATCAACAGTGAGTGAAAGAGTTACTTTTTACTCTTTTTCGCAGTTCTTTGTGGTTTACTCAGCTGTAACTTCACATTAACGCATTCAGGCATTGCAGTTATTTACAGTAACGACAATGATATGTTTAAACAGCCGCTGTGCGTCGACAACGGCTCGCAAAACGGCTGTGAGGCGGCATTGTTGTTGTTTAGCATAGTACTCATTTTAGCTGTTCAGCGTTCATTTTTTTATCATTAACTCAGTAACAAATTTTGTACTTTACAGTGATTATTATACAATAGGTCGCCTAATAATTAGAGGATGTTTCTAAGCGGTTTGTGTTTTCTAAAGAACGTGATTGTTGTCGTGTTTGATGATGTAGCTGCGTAGGAGGCCTGCAACCTCGTTGTTCTTTGTTCACCTTTACATGTGTTTTTAGCTAGTAAACTAATGTTTTGCACCATAAACTGTTTTCAAAAAGTCTATCAAGATTTATCTTGGCTTGTCAGGGTGGGAATCCAGTTTAACAGAATCAATTATTTTGTTTAAAAAAAATGCAAATCTTGAAACCCAAACCATCCTGTCAATCCACAGCTGTGTGTCTGTGTTAGGGGTGTGTGTGTGTGTGAGAGTGAAAATCGAGCTTATTTATACTTATTATTGTGGGTTAGTTTTGTGAGTTACTGTCATCTGTGATTTGTTGTTAACCATGTGTATATTTCTTTGCAGTTTGTCGACATGGAGATGAACATGTTCCTGGACCCGAGCAGACAAACCCGTTTCCCTGGTCCCTTGTTCCAGAGGAATGGTGACTCCTTGACATATTTTATTGATGAAAATTGAACTGTACAAGTCCAGTTACTGCAACTCAACGACTCTACAGCAGGTAAGACAGCAATAGGAACACCATTACATGTAGTACTTACTGTAAACAATGAACTTGTATGTGTATTAAAATTACATCTGATTTCTGCATTTCAGAGGAGTCCAATGTGCAGAGCACAGAGGAGAGCAGACTGATGACCCGGCTGATAGATAAAATGTGAAACAAGAGATTACTTTGTGGTGTTATCTCAGTTTCCAATTTCATATGTTGGTGCGTGACTTGTAAGCCTGTATAAAACTTCTCGTTCTCACAGCTTCCATTCAGAATTGAAAAAGACTTCTGGACAGAAGTCGAAACGTTTTCTGCAACAAATAAAGTCCAGTTGATCCTGTATTGAACGCCTTTTTTGATTTCATCGTGTCCTGGACGACTGAGAATCTTCACCAGCAAGAGATTACTGATTTTTATTTGTTGCACAAATGAATGTTCAGGAACATTTCATTGTTTAATTTGCACAAAACTGTCATTTTCTATTCGGTGCATTTTGCCAGCTGCTACTGGAAAAGTGTCTTTGTGTCCAACATTACTAAGTAAGATTTTTGTGAAGTTAGTTATTTTGATTTAGTTTTAGCTGGTGTGCCTTGTTGTCATACGTTATTAAAAACAATTTCAAATAACAAATGCACAAATTCTTGTCTTACTTCACAATAAGTGTGTTTTTTCAGTAGAATAAAGGAAAGTCAAGTCAAGGTCAACTTTATTGTCAGATCTGCAATATGTACTGTACAGGACATACACAGGACCGAAATTGCGTTTCTCTCAGTCCCTCGGTGCAACAGTAAACATCTAAACATTGAAACACTGAAACATATAATAATAGACATAAGCATAAAATAGTAAAACTAACACTGTCCTGAGTTTTTGCATAGTGGTATAAGAGTATGAAAATTTACACCAACTCTAAAACTAAAACATTAAACATTTAATGAACATAATACTGTCCTGAGTTTTTGCATACTAGTATTGGGCAGCACGGTGGCACAACTGGTAGAGCTGCTGCCTCTCAGCGAGAAGGTTGCCGGTTCAAATCCCGGTCCGGGGCCTTTCTGGGTGGAGTTTGCATGTTCTCCCCGTGCATGCGTGGGTTTCCTCCGGGTACTCCGGTTTCCTCCCACAGACCAAAAAACATGCTTGTTAGGCTGATTGGTGACTCTAAATTGACCCTAGGTGTGAGTGTGAGAGTGGATGGTTGTTTGGTGTGAGTGAGACAGGTCCCTCTTGTAAATGAGTCCCCGTGACTCAACGAGGCTAGCCTGTATAAATAAAGGTTGAATGAATGAATGAAAAATAAAAAAAAAGAGTATAAAAAGTATAACTAAAATAAACTAAAGGTTTCTAGCATTGACATTTGCAAAGTGGCAAAGCAGCGTATGAGTTAATGTACACAGTATATGTATGAGGTAGTAGTTGATGTTGATGTGAAAGCAGGTAATGAAAAGAAACTACTTAGAATGAAAGTACTGTAAATTCATTGTAAAAGAGGAACACCTCTGGTATTCAAACACGACAATTTGTCATGATGCACTGCATAGTTTTTCATCAATATTTTTGGAAACCGATGTACTTGCAGAGAAACTAGTGCTCTCATGTTCTCATCGGGCAGAGTTTTAAAATTACTACATAGAAATGCTTTATTTAAGCACTGACTTTTAAGCAGGTGTTATTGTTGTGGGAAACTAAGTTTTGCAGCTGGTTTTTGAAGCTGTAAAATGTGTTTACCTATACCAGCTTATGTTTTTGGCGTGGTTTATCCACACAGATATAAATGACAGCGAGAGAGTGGCATGTCAGATAAACACATTTAATCAAAACAGCACTATAACAACACTAGAACATTTTTTGACAAGTTATGACAAGCTAATACAAGTACAGCATCCACACATCACAGTAAAGAGTAATTTAGTCATTTTCATCCTGCCTTGGACAGCCGTTTGGGTGATCCTGACACACTGGTGAAGCCCCAATGCAGAGGTTATGCAGAAGGCAGGCTGCCATGATGACAATCATCACCACAGCATCAATTCGTTAGGCCAGGGGATGAAGGTGTGTCCCATTGTGCAAAATGGCCTTCAGTACTTCCATGATGATCCTGTGTGCTGAGGACTGCGAGACCAAATTTGTCAGACATCTCCCTGAAGCTGTTCTGGTTGGCCATGTACCACAGGAACATCAGGACCTTCTTTTCTACAGGGACTGGTGCTGCACCTTGACAGTGCTCCTTCCTTATGCCTTTCTCCTGCAGCTGCATCATTACAGATGTGAACTGGGTCTTGTTGACTCTGAAATGACGCACAAACTTGTTGTCATCCATGTTCAGCATCACCTCCCATAGTCTTCATGATTATTCCATGTGTCCGTAGGTTTGTGTGTATCAGCAGCATCCTAAAATACAAAGAAATTAAATTGTTTTGTTACTATGGACCATATGAGTCTGAAATAAAGTTTTGATTGATTGAAGTTTAATAACAATTTTAACAATAAACCGTAAAAACGTCTGCTAATGGTTTGAGGTAGTAAAAAGAAAAGAAAAACAATGTTCAGCACTTTCTGACTTTATTTATCTAATGATAACTTCTGTACTGCTGCTATAATCCTAAAAGAGATCGAATTAAAACTATAAAGTAGATGTAAGAGCCTCAAGACCATAATTAACAAAAATAAGCTTATTTATAAATAAATAAAAACTACTGGTTAAAACAACATACCTGGTTAACATTTCAAGAGCCTCAGAATTGCTTTTCAACTTCACTGCTGGTCTGGAAACCTTTTTATAATCCAACAAAGCAAGAACAACAGCAGCTTTGTAGCGGGCGTCCATCTTGTTTTCGTCATCGTGCCGAGATGACGTCATTCCGGGTTCATAATTTCGACCTCCGAGGACAACTGGAACGCAGCATTGGTCTACTATCTGGTATACTGTATACATGTGCGAGGGGCGGGGTCCACCCTGGACAAATCGCAAATCCAACTAAAACATCTACACAGAAAAGCTGTTTAGATACAAACCTGATCTGTGAAGCAGAACGTTTGGGTTGAAAACAGTACCTTGGGTTTTGTTGTGTTGCAGTTTGTCCTTTAAACGACATCGTTCCTCTTTATAATCTGCATCTGTTGTTTCCAGAAACTCGGACATTTCTTCAGCAGCCACTTCCTCTCGTTGTTCAGCCTGATGTCTCCTCATCTCTGTTAGACAAAGTTTACTTTAAATAATAAGTTTCGGAACGGGTACAGACGAAGTGAAATCAAGAAAATGAAACGTTACTGAAAATAAAATCGTAGTCTAAAAGTACAGCACAATATCTCACATTTCCTATCTTTGTTTGCGTAAAAGCTTCAAAAAAGCTTTCAGTGTGTAACTTTTATTATTTTGTATTTTAGTATGTAGCATCTTTATTTCAATTGCATTTTTATTTCACTTGTTCAAAAAAGCTTTCTGTGTGTAACTTTTATTACTTGTGTTATTTTAGTATGTAGCATTTTTTTTATTTCCATTGCCTTCTTTTATCGCTGTGGTTTCTTATTCTATTTTCATTGATCTATTGTTCCCGTTTATTTTTCTTTTTATCCTGTTAAGCACCTTGGTCAATGCAAGGCATTGTGGAAGGTGCTATACAAATAAAGTTTATTATTATATTATTATTATTAAAAGAAGTACTTCCGGGACACTCTTCTTCTGGTGTTCTTCTTCTTCTTGAATTATTGGCGGATGGCAATCAACTAAAGGAGGCATTACCGCCGCCAACTGGTAAAGAGTGTTGATCACATGACAAAAAATAAATACGTAAATCAATAAAAAAAAATAAAAAAAAAACGTTTTCCCTTTTATATCCTATTATACAATCTACACTGTTTAAAAAATGAAATATAGACTGATATCCTCTATTTCCTGATTCTTTCTGCAATAAATATACAATGTCCAATTTCATTTTCATTTTACTAAGATTTCTAAATCAACTTATTTCTTTGAACCTCATATCTCATGCAATGTATAATAATGTGTTCTATTGTTTCCTCTTCTCCACACTCACATTTCCCTGTCTGATTTTTCCCTATTAAACATAATGTGCTGTTCAGCCCAGTGTGCCCTATCCTTAGTCGTGAAATTATTGTTTCTTCTCCTGTTTCTTTCTGTTCTTCTCCTTTCTCCAATTTTCCTATGGATTTTATAAAACCACCGGCCTTTCTCTTCTTCCTCCCATAATTTTTGCCACCTTTCTTTCTTTTTTTTATTATACCCTTTTCTTTTATACTAAGCCTAACACCACATCCCGACTAAAGCTCGCCTTAGCCATCCTATCTGCCTTTTCATTCCCCATAATGGAACCCATATAACATTTACTGTAATCCCCCCATCATGTTGATCCTTAGCCTGGCCCTCGCCTTCCTGCACAGCTCCGCTCAATTCTCAGTCTGAAGCGAAGTGAAGGACAGGGTGTGGTTTTAACCAGGCTAGTTGATCCTATATAGTGTTTGTTGTATTTCAATAATATATCTGGTCTGCTATCTGACTGGTTGTATTGCAAACTGGACAATGATGAACTCTGAGCAAGTTGTTGATTTTAATGGTCTTACCTCTTCTACCCACTGAACTGCTAAAAGTAAAGCGAGCATTTCTCCTGTATAAACGAATACTCCATCACTAACCCTTTTTCCTACTTTAATATGAAACTGTGGCACAATGACTGCTATCCCTATTCTATTAGCTGTATTTTTTGATGCGTCCGTGTATATATGTACATAATTATAATAATGGTTAATATATTCCTGTACTGTATATTTATTCATAGTAAAAATTGTATTCTTGTTTTTCTTTTCTAATAATGAACAATCCACTATTGCATCAGGAAGTACCCAAGGTGGTATTATGTGTAATGGAACTTTCTGACATACTGTATATCTATTTTATCTAAATTTATTTCATTAACTTTGGCTTTTATTATCCACCCAAAGCTTTTTATTTTTTACGTTTTCCTTTTCCCAACCTGACTGAAGCACCTCTAATGTTGGATGATCATTTCTTTGTCCTTGGAGATTTGACCAGTAGTTCAAAGATAGTTGTTCCCATCTAATTTTAAGAGGCATTCATCCCGTTTCAACCTGTAATGCTGCTGTTGAAGATGTTTTAAAAGCACTTAGTGCCTATTGGATATTATTTAACTTATTGAGGTTGGTGTCTGCTGCTGAGTTGTAACATATGCATCCATAATCCAAGACTGACCTAATTAATCCAGGAAATTGCTGTCAATAAATTTCCATCAGCTCCCCACTCAGTTCCAGCTAAACACCTCATTATATTTAACACTTTCTTATCTATTATTTTCTTAATGTGTGCACCCCATGTCATTCTTTCATCAAACCATAACTCAAGAAATTTAAATTCTTTAACTCTTTCCAACTCCTGCCCATATAGTTTTAGCTTGATTTTCTCAGCAACTCTTTTCCTTTAAAAAAATATTATTTTAGTTTTATCTACAGAAAATTTAACTCCGCATTTATACAGTATGACCATTTTTCTACAACTGAAATTGCCCCCTGAAGCTTCTTTATAATAAATTCTAGATTTTTTTTCCTCTTTTCCACATTGCCCCATCATCCGCAAAAAGTGAAAATCCCATTCCACCCTCTACTTCCTTAAACATATCATTAACTATCACAGAAAATAATAACGGACTTATTATACTACCCTGTGGTGTCCCATTTTCTATATTCCAACTCTCAGAATAATCCTTCCATATCCTCGCTTGCATTCGTCTTCTTTCTAAGAAAGTCTTAATCCTTCGAAACATGTGACCATTTATACCCATTCTTCTAATTTTGATTAATAATCCTTCCCTCCACATCATATCATACGCTCTCTCTATATCAAAAAATACTGCCACAACACTCTCTTTATTCACTCGAGCCTTTCTAATTTCATGCTCTAAACTTAAAGAGGTGCTGGCTGACATCTTCACCACCTCACTTGCACTGGAGTCAGTTCCCACCTGCCTGAAGACTGCCACCATCATCCCAGTCCCAAAAAGCTCCACAGTGACTGGTCTGAATGACTATAGACCGGTGGCCCTCACCCCGATAGTCGCTAAATGTTTTGAGAAACTGGTCATGTCCCACATCAAGACAGCCGTCAACATCAACGAGGACCCTCATCAATATGCATACCGTGAGAACCGATCAACAGAGGACGCCATCTCCTCTGTGGTCCACACTGCTCTCACCCACCTGGATCAGAAGGACTCATACGTGCGTCTGCTCTTTGTGGACTTCACATCTGCCTTCAACACCATGATCCCCCAAACTCTGATAGACAAACTATCCACACTTGGACTAAGCCCCTCTATTTGTAACTGGGTCTTAGACTTCTTAACAAACAGACCACAGTCCGTGAAGATCCACAACTTCTCCTCCTCCACCATCACCCTCAGCACTGGCTCTCCTCAGGGATGTGTGCTGAGCCCTCTTCTGTTCACTCTGCTCACATATGATTGTACAGCCACACATCCAGGCTGTCATATTGTTAAGTTTGCAGATGATACAGCTGTGGTGGGATGCATCACAGATAATGATGAATCCAGCTACAGACAGGAGGTGGAACATCTGGAGAGCTGGTGCAAAGAGAACAACCTTCACATGAATGTGAAGAAGACGAAGGAGATGATTGTGGACTTCAGAAGGAACAAACACACCCACACCCCACTGTATATAGGTGGATCTTTTCATTCAACCTTTATTTATACAGGCTAGCCTCGTTGAGTCACGGGGACTCATTTACAAGAGGGACCTGTCTCACTCACACCAAACAACCATCCATTCTCACACTCACACCTAGGGTCAATTTAGAGTCACCAATCAGCCTAACAAGCATGTTTTTTGGTCTGTGGGAGGAAACCGGAGTACCCGGAGGAAACCCACGCATGCACGGGGAGAACATGCAAACTCCACCCAGAAAGGCCCTGGACCGGGATATGAACCGGCAACCTTCTCGCTGAGAGGCAGCAGCTCTACCAGTTGTGCCACCGTGCTGCCCAAAAGTTTCTCTGCACCAATCGCAGGTTGATTTACCAACTGTGCTACTGGTCAACTAAATCTGCGGTGGAGGTGGTCTCCCGCTACAAGTACCTGGGTGTACACTTGAACGATAACCTCAGCTGGAGCAATAACACCACCAGCCTGATCAAGAAAGGTCATCAGAGACTCTACTTCCTCAGACGGCTGAGACGAGCCGGTCTGAGAAGCTCAGTCCTCACCTCGTTCTACAGGTGTGCAGTGGAGAGCGTCCTGTGCTCCAGCATCAACGTGTGGCATGGAGGCTGCACAGTTGCAGAGAGGAAAGCTCTACAAAGAGTGGTGAAGGCTGCACAGAAGTCTGTGGGAGTCAGTCTCCCCACCATCACAGACATTTACACCTCCAGATGCAGAAAAAGAGCCACCTGCATCATGAAAGACCTCACTCACCCAGCACACTCACTCTTTGCACCACTCCCCTCGGGACGGAGGTTGAGGAGCATCAAATGTAGAACCACTAGACTGAGGAACAGCTTCTACCCTGAGGCTGTCAGACTCATGAATAAATAAATAATAAGAATAAACACTGCAAAATGTCACATCATGCTGATGCTGATCTGTTTCTTGTTGCTGCGTTCATCTGTGACCATCTGCTCATGTTCGTGCTGCTGTTTATAATGATGTTTTTCTACTACATTAGGGCTTAGTGTATTACTAGCTGATGTCTCTCTTAGTTAATCCTAGATGTTATTATTGTTTTTCTCTTGCATTTGTTGTTGGATGTAACTGGGACCCTGTGTACATAATCTCGTTTTCAACACATGTACTACATGCGGTGCAAATGACAATAAATTCTCTCTAACTCTGACTCTGACTCTCTTAATGAGTCCATTGTACTTCTCCCTCTCCTGAAACCACTCTGATATACAGTACTTTGATACAAGTCCTTTATTTTCCATATAATATATTAATCTTTCATTTATCATTTTCTCCATTATTTTACATATATTAGATGTTAGTGCTATAGGTCTATAATTTCCTGGTTTTGATTAATCTTTCCCTGGTTTTCTAATTGGAATAATCACTGCTTCCTTCCAACTTTTTGGAATTTCCCCTTCCTCCCATACTCGGTTATATAGCAGGTCGCTTTTGTAAATGAGCCCTCGAGGCTCAATAAGATTTACCTGACTAAATAAAGTTTGAATGAATATAATTCTAATAAAATATGTTAGATCAGGGGTGTCAAAGACCCGGCCCGCGGGCCACATCCGGCCCGCCAAGGGGTTTTAGTCGGCCCGCAGATGAATCTGAATTATTAAAAAAAGAATAAACGCTATTTTCTTAAAAATCTGCAGTTCCTATGTTGTCCGCTATCGAGGCGCTGTGTTTTAGTCAGTTGTTGTCCTACTCAACCCGGCTGCCTCTAGGACCCAGGGGCGCTGTGTTTTAGTGCAGCAGATAGCAAACGGAGGCTCTGCTCATTTTCCCTGTCTTCATGTGTGCAGCATGCGTTCATCCTGATGTGAAACAGCACAAAAACAAGATTTCAGTGTTGCTAAGGGAGTTTGAGAAACGATTTCAGGTCTTTAGAAGAATAGAATATATCTTTGTTGACAGGGCACATGATTAAAATTACACACACAAGATGGGCTGAGTGCACGAAGCCACAGTCGTGTCAGCACCGCCACAAAGGCAAACTCGAGACAGAATTAGCAGTTTTTCTCTCGCCATCAGAGCTTCTGATGTGCTGTTGACATGTTGAAATCATTTATTTGCATGTGTGATGTAGAATTGAAGGACAAATTTGCCTCTGTGGGCTTGGAAACATTTTACAAGTATCTCTTACTACTGTAACACCACCGCTTGAGGTGGAGAAGTGTCACGAACATATCTGAAGGTCGTGGGGGTGGAGAAGGAGTAACCACGCTGAAAGGGAATAGCTTGGCTGCACGGACTTTATTCAGCTCTTCAATACAACGTCATCCCCTCATGAACGCTGCCCGCGTCTGCCCTTGTTTTCGCCCGCTTAACCTGAACACACCCAAAAACCCACGAAGAAGAAGTATCTTAAAGACACAGTAACCTAAATACGTAACTGCCCAAATAAATCATCTTACATCAAAATAAATCAAAATAAATCATCTTACATACTTCCCCCTCTTTAAATGAAATGTCCTCATTTCAAAATAAGGCAACCATAGTAACAATAAGAGAAAATAAATCATCTTCCCAAAACACAATCTCAGAACAATAAACAAAGTCCATATATAGAACATTATTATTATTTTTTTTTACTTTGTCACGACAACAGTCGTCGTGGCTTCCTAACCATGCGCCCACACCTGGTGACAACTGTACCCTCAGAAGGCGGCAAGCTAAGAGGTGTTTGCGCCGGCTGCTGGGAGACTGGTTCAGTTTGTCTCCTTGGTGAAAGTGTCAATGACCTCGCAGTTTCTGCTGTCTGTGCTGTTTGGCCAAAGATCAAGGGCAATGAGCCAGACAAAGCTGTGTACTTCGGCAGCGTGTTCATGTTTGTCATTGGGACAGATTGATTGCCCTCCATTGTTAATGTGTCTGTGGAACCACGATAAGGTTTCAACCGATCATAGTGGATGACCTTGGTCGCAGCCTGAGGGTGTTGCACATCCACCAGCTTGTAAAGGAGCCCTTTGTCGTCCACAGATACAACCTTATATGGTCCAGTCCAGTTTGGAGCAAGCTTCTGTCGTTGTGTGGTGGGATCATCCATCCATACCAGATCACCACAAACGTATGGCCTGAACCTCGTGTCCTTGTTGTAGTAGTATTCCCGTTTTTGTCTCTGTTCTTCACTATGTAGAAAAACAGTCTCAAAAGCAGCGTCCATCCGTCGAGCCAGTTCTGCACCATAGTTAGTCGGACTATCAGAAACTGTTGGCGATGAAACATGAACAGTAGCCGGTAGTCTGGGCTCTCTGCCATGCACAAGGAAGTAAGGAGAATACCCTGTGCTCGAGTGTGGCGTAGAGTTGAATGAAAGCACCACAGCAGGAAGGTAGTGGTCCCACTCACCCCCATAGTCCTGGATGAGTCGAGCCAACTGTTCTTTCAAAGTCCTGTTAAATCTTTCCACCATACCATTCCCTCTTGGGTGATATGGGGAGGTCCTTTTCTTTGTCATCTGTAGTTTCTGACAAATGTTTTGTATAATTTCTGACTCATATTGTCGTCCCTGATCCGACAACAGTTCCTCAGGGACACCATGTTCAGGGATATACCTTTCACAGAGTAACTGTGCTACCGTGGCAGCCCTTTGATCAACCATAGCATATGCATTCACATACTTGGTGAAATGGTCCTGTACCACAAGCACATATCTGTTTCCCACAGATGTGACTGGCAGTTCGGTAATGTCCGTACAGACCAACTGAAATGGTCTTTCAGTCTGAATAGATTGTAAAGGAGCTCTGTGCTTTGGTACAACCCTCCTAAAAGCTTCACATGTCTTACACAAGTTACAGAACTGCTCAATATCAGATCTCATTCCTGGCCAATAACACACTGTCAATGCTTTCTTAAATGTTCGTTCAGCACTGTAATGACCAGAACATGGATTACCATGAAAAAATTGCATTGTCTCTGTAACCAGTGCCACTGGAATTAACACTTGATAAACCTCAGGTTTGCCAGGCGGTGTTTGACCTTTTCGACACAACAAGTTATTACATAGCAACAAGTTATGAAACTGCCACCATAGTTTCCTCTGCATTTTACCTTTTACCTGTCTGAGGTAGGGACGTTTCTTGTTTTTAACCCAATTATGCACTTCCCCGAGAACAGGATCAGCAAGTTGCGCATTTACAATGTCCACGTTATGGGCAGATAATGTCTGTTGTAATGTGTCAAACCCCACATTCACATGTGTCCTATCAGTGTCCACACAACAAACTTTTGGTACCATATCGGTCCTCTCTAAATGTTCAGGGGTCGAGCATGACCCCTCATCATTACCCCTCGCCTCAGACAGTGAGACAGATTGTCCTGTATCACTAGGCGAAGAGTGAGCTTCAGGTAGCGTCGTACTTGTCATCTCAATAGAGTCCTGTCCCAATGGTATCCGTGACATGGCATCTGCATTTGTGTGTTTCTTACCCTCTTTGTGAGTGATTGTCCATTGATACGGATCGAGCTCCAACGCCCAACGACCCCTGCGTCCTGTAGGGTCATGCGTAATGTCCATTTTCCTTAAACTAAGCAAAGGACGATGATCAGTAATAATGGTGAAAGGATTGCAACTCAGGTAATGTCTAAAGTGTCTGACTGACCACACAATAGCATACAGTTCTTTGTCATAGGTAGACCATTTCCTCTCTGTTTTTGACAGTACATGACTTGCAAATGCCACCACCCTTTCTTGTCCCTGTTGTATCTGTGATAGTACTGCACCAACTGCCAAATTAGATGCATCTGTGCTCAGAATGAATGGTTCATCAAAGTTTGGAAATGCCATTATTGGAGGAGAAGTCAGTGCCTTCTTAAGTGTTTGAAAAGCTGTGCTACAGTCATCTGTCCATTCAAACACAACTTGTTTTTGGGTAAGTCTATGTAGAGGCTGAGCAATAAAGGCATATTGATGCACAAAACGTCTGTAATATGAGCACAGTCCCAAAAAGGCACGTACCTCTGTCGGCGAACGTGGAACAGGCCAGTCACTAATGCGTTCACTGTTGATTGGGTCCACCGTCAGTCCCTCTCGTGACACAATGTGTCCCATGTACTTCACAGCAGGTTTGCAAAAGTCACATTTCTTAGGGTTTAACTTTAACCCTGCTTGTCTGAAGCGAGTGAGAATGTCTGTGAGATTGCCTAGATGTTCTTCAAATGTTTTTCCCATGCAAATGATGTCATCCAAGTAAATGACACAAGTTGTCCAGTGTAGACCTCGCAGAACCAGCTCCATGAGCCTTTGAAAGGTTGGAGGTGCGTTTTTGAGTCCCATGGGCATGACCTTAAATTGGTACAAGCCATCACCTGTAGTAAATGCAGTCTTTTGTCTGTCTGCAGGATCCATTTGTACTTGCCAGTACCCACTAGACATGTCCATGGTAGAAAAGTACTGCGAACCAGACAACGCGTCTAAACTGTCATCTACTCTTGGTAGGGGGTGTGCGTCAGTAATAGTGACAGAGTTCAGTTTTCGAAAATCTACACAAAATCTATATGAGCCATCTTTCTTTTTCACCATCACCACCGGGCTGGCCCAGGGGCTCGAGCTGTCCTCTATCAAATCTTGCGCCTTAAGTGCTTCCACTTGGCGACGGATTTCAGCCTTCATGACTGGAGAGGTGCGGTAGGCTCTCTGAGAGACTGGGGTGTGACAGTTCGTAATGATTTTGTGTGTGACCATGTCAGTTCTACCAAAGTCATGTGGGTGTTGACTAAACACGTCAGCAAAAGAAGTCAAAGTGTCCGTCAGTTGTGTTTTCTGCAATGGCGTCAGGTCTGAATCAGTGTCATCTATAATAGGAGTTGCACCCGGACTGTCAGGTATCTGTCTATTAACATTACCAATAGAACCATCCATAATGGTGAACTCACTCTGGCCCCCTGCCAGGATAGCATGAAAATGTCCCACCTGTGTACCATCATGTAGCATAACTTCACTATGTGAAACATTAGCCACCTTCACACAAATAGAACCGTGCTCTACCCTCGCCACAGTCCATGCCATACCAGTAGAGGACTGATCGGTATAATGTGGTTCGAACACACCAATGTAACCATTAGGTAAAAACCCTTTGAGGGGTACATCAAGATTAGCTGTGATGACCCTCTCTGACATAGCCGGAATGGCAACCGTGGCCGCCACTGTCACCGCAGTCAGGCAGGGAATGTACAAATGTGGACTAACTAGTGGTACAGCTGTACCAGCTACATTGCATGTCATGGTGCGAGTGTCAACAGTAATGCCATTTGCCACCATAAAGTCCCAACCTAAAATGATTGGTTTAGTACAGTTTCTGACAACTTGAAGTGTATGTGTCATGGGCTCACCTGCAATACTTAGGTTCACATAAATGGAGCCTACAGAGTCAAGGGGATCACCTGTGACCCCAGTGAGAGGGATAAACCGTTTCATAATGGGTTTTCTCTGAAGAGCAGGTGTAGCCATTCTAAAAGTCTCACTAATAATAGAAACGTCAGCTCCTGTGTCAACAAAAGCATGCACCACAGTGTCCTCAATAACAACTGACACATATCTTTTGTCTACATCAGTCACACACAAGCTGTCAGTAGTACCTGTGTCAGGGTGAATGTCGTTGTCCGTCTGGGCCAAAGAGAAGTTGGTAGCTGACAATTTGCCCTCATTGTCAGCTACTTGTAGTTTCCCTGCTCCCGGTATTGACGTGCAGGGGACTGGAACCGTACCCGGGCCGGACTGGGAGAGCGATGAAGGCGGCCACTTTCATAGCGGCCCGGAGAGCGACCACGGCTAGCATAGCCCCTGTTTGGAGCGTTGTAGCCCTGCGAGTAGCGTTCAGATGAGCTGGTTCGAGCAGGTGACTCCCGTTGGTTGCGTTCCTCGTCATGTGATGTGCGGAAGGAGCTGCGGCGATGTGTGTTCCGGTCGTCCGATGAGTCTCTGCGGCGTGGAGGTGACAGATGGTAGTCATCCGATGAATATCTGCCCTCACCTCGTCCAGCCGAAGCGGAGCTCCGATGACGAAATCCATAATCCCGCCTGTCCTGTCGATATGCGTCCTCACGCTGGCGGTCAACCGTCATTTGTAGCTGATGAACTTTGTCCGCCAGCATTTCGATCGTGTTTGCCATTTTCTTGAAATCATCCCCCGTAGCTGAGTGGACTCCTTGAGGAGCAGGTGAAGGGAGCTGAGTAGACCACCCAGGTGAGACAGCAGGGTAAGCTGGCGTAGAAGAAGACTGCACCGGAGCTGGGGATGTGAACACTCTAGTAGCTTGGTGAGCAGCTTCAATTTGAATAGCCAACTGTAGCGCAGTCTCCAATGTTTTAACCCCCTGTTCATGACATCGCAGTTGGAGGTATGGGTCAAGTCCAGCAATAAAGCGTCTAAATTTTTCTCCCTGTTTAGCATTATCGCCATAAGTTGGAAAAGCTTCCTCGACCAGACGGCAAATTTCTGCAGCGAACACAGGGAGAGCTTCACCAGGGAGGCGGCTGCGTGCATTAATGTAGCTCTGGAAAGTCGACAAATAAGCAGTTTGTCCAAACACGCTTTTCAGCTTTTCCTTCGTGGCTGAATAGTCTGTTTTAACTGCATCGGATAAACTGTCCCAGTAACTAAAAGCAGCTCCCCCCAAGTATGTAGGCAACAGTTTCGCCAAACTGTCTTCAGTAGCATCAGGATCAGCCTCAACAGTCACTTCAAAACGTCTACACCATCTTGAAAAATCCTCTTTTCCATCTCCCACAAACACGTGGCTGTACTGTGGCCTAGTACGACCCGCAGCAGAATGAAAAGGTAATTGTTCCCAAAAGTTACTCTCCATCACTGAGTATTAGACGTTGAGACTAGTAGAAAAAAAATTGGAGGAATAAAAAAAAAAGTCCGTCCTCAGCAGCAGCTAAACGCGCCTATCAGCATGTGCAGCATTAGCTATAAGGCTAATAGCATGCTAAGCATGTGCTCACCGCTCCAATCGCTGAAAGCATCCACAAACCCGCTGCCACCAGTGTAACACCACCGCTTGAGGTGGAGAAGTGTCACGAACACATCTGAAGGTCGTGGGGGTGGAGAAGGAGTAACCACGCTGAAAGGGAATAGCTTGGCTGCACAGACTTTATTCAGCTCTTCAATACAACGTCATCCCCTCATGAACGCTGCCCGCGTCTGCCCTTGTTTTCGCCCGCTTAACCTGAACACACCCAAAAACCCACGAAGAAGAAGTCTCTTAAAGACACAGTAACCTAAATACGTAACTGCCCAAATAAATCATCTTACATCAAAATAAATCAAAATAAATCATCTTACATACTTCCCCCTCTTTAAATGAAATGTCCTCATTTCAAAATAAGGTAACCATAGTAACAATAAGAGAAAATAAATCATCTTCCCAAAACACAATCTCAGAACAATAAACAAAGTCCACATATAGAACAGTTTTTTTTTTTTTTTTACTTTGTCACGACAACAGTCGTCGTGGCTTCCTAACCATGCGCCCACACCTGGTGACAACTGTACCCTCAGAAGGCGGCAAGCTAAGAGGTGTTTGCGCCGGCTGCTGGGAGACTGGTTCAGTTTGTCTCCTTGGTGAAAGTGTCAATGACCTCGCAGTTTCTGCTGTCTGTGCTGTTTGGCCAAAGATCAAGGGCAATGAGCCAGACAAAGCTGTGTACTTCGGCAGCGTGTTCATGTTTGTCATTGGGACAGATTGATTGCCCTCCATTGTTAATGTGTCTGTGGAACCACGATAAGGTTTCAACCGATCATAGTGGATGACCTTGGTCGCAGCCTGAGGGTGTTGCACATCCACCAGCTTGTAAAGGAGCCCTTTGTCGTCCACAGATACAACCTTATATGGTCCAGTCCAGTTTGGAGCAAGCTTCTGTCGTTGTGTGGTGGGATCATCCATCCATACCAGATCACCACAAACGTATGGCCTGAACCTCGTGTCCTTGTTGTAGTAGTATTCCCGTTTTTGTCTCTGTTCTTCACTATGTAGAAAAACAGTCTCAAAAGCAGCGTCCATCCGTCGAGCCAGTTCTGCACCATAGTTAGTCGGACTATCAGAAACTGTTGGCGATGAAACATGAACAGTAGCCGGTAGTCTGGGCTCTCTGCCATGCACAAGGAAGTAAGGAGAATACCCTGTGCTCGAGTGTGGCGTAGAGTTGAATGAAAGCACCACAGCAGGAAGGTAGTGGTCCCACTCACCCCCATAGTCCTGGATGAGTCGAGCCAACTGTTCTTTCAAAGTCCTGTTAAATCTTTCCACCATACCATTCCCTCTTGGGTGATATGGGGAGGTCCTTTTCTTTGTCATCTGTAGTTTCTGACAAATGTTTTGTATAATTTCTGACTCATATTGTCGTCCCTGATCCGACAACAGTTCCTCAGGGACACCATGTTCAGGGATATACCTTTCACAGAGTAACTGTGCTACCGTGGCAGCCCTTTGATCAACCATAGCATATGCATTCACATACTTGGTGAAATGGTCCTGTACCACAAGCACATATCTGTTTCCCACAGATGTGACTGGCAGTTCGGTAATGTCCGTACAGACCAACTGAAATGGTCTTTCAGTCTGAATAGATTGTAAAGGAGCTCTGTGCTTTGGTACAACCCTCCTAAAAGCTTCACATGTCTTACACAAGTTACAGAACTGCTCAATATCAGATCTCATTCCTGGCCAATAACACACTGTCAATGCTTTCTTAAATGTTCGTTCAGCACTGTAATGACCAGAACATGGATTACCATGAAAAAATTGCATTGTCTCTGTAACCAGTGCCACTGGAATTAACACTTGATAAACCTCAGGTTTGCCAGGCGGTGTTTGACCTTTTCGACACAACAAGTTATTACATAGCAACAAGTTATGAAACTGCCACCATAGTTTCCTCTGCATTTTACCTTTTACCTGTCTGAGGTAGGGACGTTTCTTGTTTTTAACCCAATTATGCACTTCCCCGAGAACAGGATCAGCAAGTTGCGCATTTACAATGTCCACGTTATGGGCAGATAATCCATCCATCCATCCATTTTCTTCCGCTTATCCGGGGTCGGGTCGCGGGGGTAGCAGCCTAAGTAGGGAGGCCCAGACTTCCCTCTCCCCAGCCACTTGGAGCAGCTCCTCTGGGGGAATCCCAAGGCGTTCCCAGGCCAGCCGAGAAACATAGTCCCTCCAGCGTATCCTGGGTCTTCCTCTGGGTCTCCTCCCGGTGGGACATGCCCGGAACACCTCACCAGGGAGGCGTCCAGGAGGCATCCTAACCAGATGCCCGAGCCACCTCAACTGGCTCCTCTCGATGTGGAGAAGCAGCGGCTCTACTCCGAGTCCCTCCCGGATGACTGAGCTTCTCACCCTATCTCTAAGGGAGAGTCCAACCAACCTGCGGAGAAAACTCCGCTCAACGTGGGCAGATAATGTCTGTTGTAATGTGTCAAACCCCACATTCACATGTGTCCTATCAGTGTCCACACAACAAACTTTTGGAACCATATCGGTCCTCTCTAAATGTTCAGGGGTCGAGCATGACCCCTCATCATTACCCCTCGCCTCAGACAGTGAGACAGATTGTCCTGTATCACTAGGCGAAGAGTGAGCTTCAGGTAGCGTCGTACTTGTCATCTCAATAGAGTCCTGTCCCAATGGTATCCGTGACATGGCATCTGCATTTGTGTGTTTCTTACCCTCTTTGTGAGTGATTGTCCATTGATACGGATCGAGCTCCAACGCCCAACGACCCCTGCGTCCTGTAGGGTCATGCGTAATGTCCATTTTCCTTAAACTAAGCAAAGGACGATGATCAGTAATAATGGTGAAAGGATTGCAACTCAGGTAATGTCTAAAGTGTCTGACTGACCACACAATAGCATACAGTTCTTTGTCATAGGTAGACCATTTTCTCTCTGTTTTTGACAGTACATGACTTGCAAATGCCACCACCCTTTCTTGTCCCTGTTGTATCTGTGATAGTACTGCACCAACTGCCAAATTAGATGCATCTGTGCTCAGAATGAATGGTTCATCAAAGTTTGGAAATGCCATTATTGGAGGAGAAGTCAGTGCCTTCTTAAGTGTTTGAAAAGCTGTGCTACAGTCATCTGTCCATTCAAACACAACTTGTTTTTGGGTAAGTCTATGTAGAGGCTGAGCAATAAAGGCATATTGATGCACAAAACGTCTGTAATATGAGCACAGTCCCAAAAAGGCACGTACCTCTGTCGGCGAACGTGGAACAGGCCAGTCACTAATGCGTTCACTGTTGATTGGGTCCACCGTCAGTCCCTCTCGTGACACAATGTGTCCCATGTACTTCACAGCAGGTTTGCAAAAGTCACATTTCTTAGGGTTTAACTTTAACCCTGCTTGTCTGAAGCGAGTGAGAATGTCTGTGAGATTGCCTAGATGTTCTTCAAATGTTTTTCCCATGCAAATGATGTCATCCAAGTAAATGACACAAGTTGTCCAGTGTAGACCTCGCAGAACCAGCTCCATGAGCCTTTGAAAGGTTGGAGGTGCGTTTTTGAGTCCCATGGGCATGACCTTAAATTGGTACAAGCCATCACCTGTAGTAAATGCAGTCTTTTGTCTGTCTGCAGGATCCATTTGTACTTGCCAGTACCCACTAGACATGTCCATGGTAGAAAAGTACTGCGAACCAGACAACGCGTCTAAACTGTCATCTACTCTTGGTAGGGGGTGTGCGTCAGTAATAGTGACAGAGTTCAGTTTTCGAAAATCTACACAAAATCTATATGAGCCATCTTTCTTTTTCACCATCACCACCGGGCTGGCCCAGGGGCTCGAGCTGTCCTCTATCAAATCTTGCGCCTTAAGTGCTTCCACTTGGCGACGGATTTCAGCCTTCATGACTGGAGAGGTGCGGTAGGCTCTCTGAGAGACTGGGGTGTGACAGTTCGTAATGATTTTGTGTGTGACCATGTCAGTTCTACCAAAGTCATGTGGGTGTTGACTAAACACGTCAGCAAAAGAAGTCAAAGTGTCCGTCAGTTGTGTTTTCTGCAATGGCGTCAGGTCTGAATCAGTGTCATCTATAATAGGAGTTGCACCCGGACTGTCAGGTATCTGTCTATTAACATTACCAATAGAACCATCCATAATGGTGAACTCACTCTGGCCCCCTGCCAGGATAGCATGAAAATGTCCCACCTGTGTACCATCATGTAGCATAACTTCACTATGTGAAACATTAGCCACCTTCACACAAATAGAACCGTGCTCTACCCTCGCCACAGTCCATGCCATACCAGTAGAGGACTGATCGGTATAATGTGGTTCGAACACACCAATGTAACCATTAGGTAAAAACCCTTTGAGGGGTACATCAAGATTAGCTGTGATGACCCTCTCTGACATAGCCGGAATGGCAACCGTGGCCGCCACTGTCACCGCAGTCAGGCAGGGAATGTACAAATGTGGACTAACTAGTGGTACAGCTGTACCAGCTACATTGCATGTCATGGTGCGAGTGTCAACAGTAATGCCATTTGCCACCATAAAGTCCCAACCTAAAATGATTGGTTTAGTACAGTTTCTGACAACTTGAAGTGTATGTGTCATGGGCTCACCTGCAATACTTAGGTTCACATAAATGGAGCCTACAGAGTCAAGGGGATCACCTGTGACCCCAGTGAGAGGGATAAACCGTTTCATAATGGGTTTTCTCTGAAGAGCAGGTGTAGCCATTCTAAAAGTCTCACTAATAATAGAAACGTCAGCTCCTGTGTCAACAAAAGCATGCACCACAGTGTCCTCAATAACAACTGACACATATCTTTTGTCTACATCAGTCACACACAAGCTGTCAGTAGTACCTGTGTCAGGGTGAATGTCGTTGTCCGTCTGGGCCAAAGAGAAGTTGGTAGCTGACAATTTGCCCTCATTGTCAGCTACTTGTAGTTTCCCTGCTCCCGGTATTGACGTGCAGGGGACTGGAACCGTACCCGGGCCGGACTGGGAGAGCGATGAAGGCGGCCACTTTCATAGCGGCCCGGAGAGCGACCACGGCTAGCATAGCCCCTGTTTGGAGCGTTGTAGCCCTGCGAGTAGCGTTCAGATGAGCTGGTTCGAGCAGGTGACTCCCGTTGGTTGCGTTCCTCGTCATGTGATGTGCGGAAGGAGCTGCGGCGATGTGTGTTCCGGTCGTCCGATGAGTCTCTGCGGCGTGGAGGTGACAGATGGTAGTCATCCGATGAATATCTGCCCTCACCTCGTCCAGCCGAAGCGGAGCTCCGATGACGAAATCCATAATCCCGCCTGTCCTGTCGATATGCGTCCTCACGCTGGCGGTCAACCGTCATTTGTAGCTGATGAACTTTGTCCGCCAGCATTTCGATCGTGTTTGCCATTTTCTTGAAATCATCCCCCGTAGCTGAGTGGACTCCTTGAGGAGCAGGTGAAGGGAGCTGAGTAGACCACCCAGGTGAGACAGCAGGGTAAGCTGGCGTAGAAGAAGACTGCACCGGAGCTGGGGATGTGAACACTCTAGTAGCTTGGTGAGCAGCTTCAATTTGAATAGCCAACTGTAGCGCAGTCTCCAATGTTTTAACCCCCTGTTCATGACATCGCAGTTGGAGGTATGGGTCAAGTCCAGCAATAAAGCGTCTAAATTTTTCTCCCTGTTTAGCATTATCGCCATAAGTTGGAAAAGCTTCCTCGACCAGACGGCAAATTTCTGCAGCGAACACAGGGAGAGCTTCACCAGGGAGGCGGCTGCGTGCATTAATGTAGCTCTGGAAAGTCGACAAATAAGCAGTTTGTCCAAACACGCTTTTCAGCTTTTCCTTCGTGGCTGAATAGTCTGTTTTAACTGCATCGGATAAACTGTCCCAGTAACTAAAAGCAGCTCCCCCCAAGTATGTAGGCAACAGTTTCGCCAAACTGTCTTCAGTAGCATCAGGATCAGCCTCAACAGTCACTTCAAAACGTCTACACCATCTTGAAAAATCCTCTTTTCCATCTCCCACAAACACGTGGCTGTACTGTGGCCTAGTACGACCCGCAGCAGAATGAAAAGGTAATTGTTCCCAAAAGTTACTCTCCATCACTGAGTATTAGACGTTGAGACTAGTAGAAAAAAAATTGGAGGAATAAAAAAAAAGTCCGTCCTCAGCAGCAGCTAAACGCGCCTATCAGCATGTGCAGCATTAGCTATAAGGCTAATAGCATGCTAAGCATGTGCTCACCGCTCCAATCGCTGAAAGCGTCCACAAACCCGCTGCCACCAGTGTAACACCACCGCTTGAGGTGGAGAAGTGTCACGAACACATCTGAAGGTCGTGGGGGTGGAGAAGGAGTAACCACGCTGAAAGGGAATAGCTTGGCTGCACGGACTTTATTCAGCTCTTCAATACAACGTCATCCCCTCATGAACGCTGCCCGCGTCTGCCCTTGTTTTCGCCCGCTTAACCTGAACACACCCAAAAACCCACGAAGAAGAAGTCTCTTAAAGACACAGTAACCTAAATACGTAACTGCCCAAATAAATCATCTTACATCAAAATAAATCAAAATAAATCATCTTACATACTTCCCCCTCTTTAAATGAAATGTCCTCATTTCAAAATAAGGTAACCATAGTAACAATAAGAGAAAATAAATCATCTTCCCAAAACACAATCTCAGAACAATAAACAAAGTCCACATATAGAACATTTTTTTTTTTTTTACTTTGTCACGACAACAGTCGTCGTGGCTTCCTAACCATGCGCCCACACCTGGTGACAACTGTACCCTCAGAAGGCGGCAAGCTAAGAGGTGTTTGCGCCGGCTGCTGGGAGACTGGTTCAGTTTGTCTCCTTGGTGAAAGTGTCAATGACCTCGCAGTTTCTGCTGTCTGTGCTGTTTGGCCAAAGATCAAGGGCAATGAGCCAGACAAAGCTGTGTACTTCGGCAGCGTGTTCATGTTTGTCATTGGGACAGATTGATTGCCCTCCATTGTTAATGTGTCTGTGGAACCACGATAAGGTTTCAACCGATCATAGTGGATGACCTTGGTCGCAGCCTGAGGGTGTTGCACATCCACCAGCTTGTAAAGGAGCCCTTTGTCGTCCACAGATACAACCTTATATGGTCCAGTCCAGTTTGGAGCAAGCTTCTGTCGTTGTGTGGTGGGATCATCCATCCATACCAGATCACCACAAACGTATGGCCTGAACCT
Organism: Garcialebias charrua; assembly: GCA_038048925.1. Lineage (NCBI taxonomy): Eukaryota > Metazoa > Chordata > Actinopteri > Cyprinodontiformes > Rivulidae > Garcialebias > Garcialebias charrua. The sequence continues at coordinate 47,833 of JBBPBX010014216.1, forward strand.
CGTGTCCTTGTTGTAGTAGTATTCCCGTTTTTGTCTCTGTTCTTCACTATGTAGAAAAACAGTCTCAAAAGCAGCGTCCATCCGTCGAGCCAGTTCTGCACCATAGTTAGTCGGACTATCAGAAACTGTTGGCGATGAAACATGAACAGTAGCCGGTAGTCTGGGCTCTCTGCCATGCACAAGGAAGTAAGGAGAATACCCTGTGCTCGAGTGTGGCGTAGAGTTGAATGAAAGCACCACAGCAGGAAGGTAGTGGTCCCACTCACCCCCATAGTCCTGGATGAGTCGAGCCAACTGTTCTTTCAAAGTCCTGTTAAATCTTTCCACCATACCATTCCCTCTTGGGTGATATGGGGAGGTCCTTTTCTTTGTCATCTGTAGTTTCTGACAAATGTTTTGTATAATTTCTGACTCATATTGTCGTCCCTGATCCGACAACAGTTCCTCAGGGACACCATGTTCAGGGATATACCTTTCACAGAGTAACTGTGCTACCGTGGCAGCCCTTTGATCAACCATAGCATATGCATTCACATACTTGGTGAAATGGTCCTGTACCACAAGCACATATCTGTTTCCCACAGATGTGACTGGCAGTTCGGTAATGTCCGTACAGACCAACTGAAATGGTCTTTCAGTCTGAATAGATTGTAAAGGAGCTCTGTGCTTTGGTACAACCCTCCTAAAAGCTTCACATGTCTTACACAAGTTACAGAACTGCTCAATATCAGATCTCATTCCTGGCCAATAACACACTGTCAATGCTTTCTTAAATGTTCGTTCAGCACTGTAATGACCAGAACATGGATTACCATGAAAAAATTGCATTGTCTCTGTAACCAGTGCCACTGGAATTAACACTTGATAAACCTCAGGTTTGCCAGGCGGTGTTTGACCTTTTCGACACAACAAGTTATTACATAGCAACAAGTTATGAAACTGCCACCATAGTTTCCTCTGCATTTTACCTTTTACCTGTCTGAGGTAGGGACGTTTCTTGTTTTTAACCCAATTATGCACTTCCCCGAGAACAGGATCAGCAAGTTGCGCATTTACAATGTCCACGTTATGGGCAGATAATGTCTGTTGTAATGTGTCAAACCCCACATTCACATGTGTCCTATCAGTGTCCACACAACAAACTTTTGGTACCATATCGGTCCTCTCTAAATGTTCAGGGGTCGAGCATGACCCCTCATCATTACCCCTCGCCTCAGACAGTGAGACAGATTGTCCTGTATCACTAGGCGAAGAGTGAGCTTCAGGTAGCGTCGTACTTGTCATCTCAATAGAGTCCTGTCCCAATGGTATCCGTGACATGGCATCTGCATTTGTGTGTTTCTTACCCTCTTTGTGAGTGATTGTCCATTGATACGGATCGAGCTCCAATGCCCAACGACCCCTGCGTCCTGTAGGGTCATGCGTAATGTCCATTTTCCTTAAACTAAGCAAAGGACGATGATCAGTAATAATGGTGAAAGAATTGCAACTCAGGTAATGTCTAAAGTGTCTGACTGACCACCAGTGTTGGGGTAGTTACCCAAAATAAGTAATTAGTTACACATTACTAGTTACTTTAAAAAAAAGTAACATATTACACTACTTAGTTACTCAGTTCTGAAAGTAACTTAGTTACATTACTTTTGGATTACTCTAATACTGTACCTGAGATTTAACCTGTATTAATTTTTATCTTTCAATAATGATATTAGAGATCTTTTTGACACTCATTTTTGATGAAAAAGTAAAACAGCAGTGCTACATAACAAGCACAATGCATATGTAAATGTGCCATTCAAAAGGTATGACAATATCAAAATGTAAAACTTCTGTTAAAAAAATAAAACAGAACAGACAGGTTTACAAGAAATCTAAAATAACTACCTATCAGCCTCTTTCAAACCAGTTATGTGATCACAATCTGACAGGCTTACCTTTGTGCTTGACGGATTTTTCATGCTGACGGACATCGTTCCTTCCCCCATGAGAGAGAGACGCTAAAGTCGCGGTTACAAATCTTAAAAAACGCGTAATAAACTTTAGGAAAGTAAATTCGCTGTCCCATTTTTCATTTTTCATTTTTTTTTTCCCATCTTTCCGTATGTCTATGTACCTTTATATGTCTATGTACGTTGACGTATGACGTTCCGACGTCATCGCGTACGTCTTTGTTTTCCCCACGTGACAGTCTGCTCCATAGATATCTATATATAATGTCTATGGTCCGCTCCGTCGTCCTCGTCGTACCACAACTATTCTCCGAAAGGTAAATAAAATAAATAAATAAAACTATTCTCCGAAAGGTCCTGATTGTAACGCAAGTAACGAATGTAAGGTTTTGTTAGTAACTGTAATATATTACAGGCATTTTCAAAGTAGTGCGTTACACTACTAAGTTACTGCAAAATGTAATGTGATTACTGTAACGCGTTACTAAGTAACGCGTTACACCCAACACTGCTGACCACACAATAGCATACAGTTCTTTGTCATAGGTAGACCATTTTCTCTCTGTTTTTGACAGTACATGACTTGCAACCCTTACCAAAAAGAAGTAATGTATACTTTAAGTATCAAAGTCAAAAGTCAAAGTCAAAGTCAAAGTCAAAGTCAAAGTCAAAAAGTCAAAAGTCAAAGTCAAAGTCAAAGTCAAAGTCAAAGTCAAAAGTCAAAGTCAACTTTATTGTCAGATCTGCAATATGTACAGTGCAGGACATACACAGGACCGAAATTGCGTTTCTCTCAGTCCCTCGGTGCAACAGTAAACATCTAAACATTGAAACACTGAAACATATAATAATAGACATAAGCATAAAAATAGTAAAACTAACACTGTCCTGAGTTTTTTTTTTTTTTTTTGCATAGTGGTATAAAAAAAGAGTATAAAAAGTATAACTAAAATAAACTAAAGGTTTCTAGCATTGACATTTGCAAAGTGGCAAAGCAGCGTATGAGTCAATGTACACAGTATATGTATGAGGTAGTAGTTGATGTTGTTGTAGAGGCAAAAAGTGGCATATGCAGTAAGGCACATTGGGCATCCCTAAATAAGACCGTTCAGAGCACACTGTATATGTACCAGCAGTGGTGTAGATATTAGAGTAGTGTAAATAAATGTAAACAGTAGTAATTACATGTAAGCAGTAGTAATAAAAGTAAACAGTATTAATAAATGTAAACAGAGAATGTAAACAGTATTATGATTATAGGCAGTGATGTAATACAGACATTAGTGCAAGTATGAGAAGTAGTGCAAACTGTATGAGCACATGACCGAGAGTTTAGTGAAAACCCGTTTGGTGACACAGAGTCTAGTGTTAAAAACTTTGTGTTGAGTGATAGTATGTGAGAAAGTTTTAGTGTTAAGGCAGTTCAAATGGGAGGGGAGGCAGAGCA
>JBBPBX010014217.1:15092-45675 GCA_038048925.1 Garcialebias charrua
TATACTGTATAAATTTAAATGCCTACCTGACTGTCAAATAGTTTGCTCAAGTTTAATTTCAAATTAGCTGAAATACATGTCAATCAGCTTGATAAGAGATGCAATAAAAAATCTATCAATCAAACAAACAAAAAACAAATAAATAAAAATAATTAATAATTAAAGATAACCCAAAACAAGAACACACTATTTCATCATGACTGTCAAATTTTTGTTTGTGTCCAGTTACCAGTTTTACCAAATAATAATAGAATATATTTGTGTTTTTATTATGTAATATTGAATTATTACATAACACTTGTCATAAAATGCGCACTGACAACACCTGTGATACACGGCAGTGGCAGTGAATGACTAGGGACTGAACCACAACCACAGTGTGAAATACTCTGTGTTGCAGGGAACATCAGGCAGCCATTTCTGGCTTTACTCACATCAATGTACATGTGGAGGCATTCATAAACAAACACACTATTGGCTTCACAGCTTGCTCACAAACATACAGTTAATCTGATAGCTGAAATAAAAAGCTGAAGCGCTTAAATAAAAGTTCTGTAATAACTCGTGCGCAGTGAGTCCATAGCATCACTTCATAAACAGACCGCCGACATGTACAGAACTCTTACATGACAAGTTCAGCCACGATCCACTTTACCGCTGCGAAGAAAGCAAAGTAAGGCTAAAGATCAAAAAAGAGAAAAAAATATTGATTAGACACTCATACATAGATGCATCTTTGCACTATATAGACTGAAACATGTAGGTTGAAGAGTGTGTGGAGGGGGAGCAGTGCTCACATCCAGCAGTGTGTGTCCACTGTCACTGCTCTCTGAATAGACCCGACACAGAGCCTGGTAGTCATAAAGAGTGACCCTGAGAAGACAAAGATAGAGCAGATGAAGCAGAGAACACCTGAAATAGAAACATAGATCTGACTTTACATCGTTCTGTTGCATTCTCGTGACATTTCTCCAAAAAAGGACCTGTTTGTCTCAAGTCACAAGTTATCTCTGCAATAACATGCCTGGGGCCTTGTGACAGCAGGTGGAGAAGAGTCTACCTCTGCAGTACTGCCTCTTCTCCAACAAATGATATACTGGATTGATGTAGAAAGAATGGACAGAGGAAATGAAATTAAACCTGAGAGCGTCCTCAGTGGTTTAACAAAGCAATTTTAGAAAGCCCTGGATGTTGGTAAAAAATAAAAAATAAAAATAAAACGATGAGGTCAGAGGGATTTAAAAGGATTTAAGGGGGTAATGGACTCCAAGGCATTGAAATGTAGCTCTGTTTGGACTTGCACTGGACACTTTTTCTAATAGAGTTTGGTTGACCTGCTATGCCTGCATGTTAATGTTCATTCAACAATGTATCTGCTGCCCCAAGCTTCCATCACAGCGTCAACAGCATACAGCGCCAACACAGCAAAAGAAACCAGTTCACGCCAACAGGTTACAAGAAACTAACTCAAACTAACTTTTGATTGATTGATCAGTAAACACACGTTGGCAGTTTATGTCCAGCTTGAGTGGCCCATTTTAAAATGTCTATGTTTTAATGAAGGTAAAAACTGTGCTCAAACACATGAATTCTCCACAAGTGTCACTGAGCATTAGGATATGAAGGATGTTACTCATCATGCTAATACTTCCCCAACACAAGTCATAGTGTTCATTCATTGCATGCCCTGCCCCCAGTCTTAAGCAATCATCCTCCAATATTAACAAATAAAGAAAAGCTCTTGTCAGTCACTTTATTTTTATGGATTTGTCTGTAAATTAGTTTGCTGTCAGCTTTCAATGTTCTTTCCCATAAAACACAGGCATAGTTGGCTTGTGCAAAGATGTGTCACCTCTGATTTTCATCCGCTCAGACAGCATGGCTGACATCCCCTCACCCATGTCCTGTGGGCAGCAGCAAATGCAGGGTCCTGCTGTTGTGTTCAAGATGTGAGCTTAAGCTTGTGTGTGATGTAAGTTTGCACTCAGCTCTGAAACTATGCTAAGACGTACTAACTTTCATATTGTCTCAGAATCATCCCACATTACAACTACTTCTGTCTGTTTTGTTCTGGGGAAAGGTATTATCAGACGTTGAAGCTCTAAATCAGACGTGCTCATAACGTCGATTGTGGAGGCATTACTGGTTGATCGCAGCGTGACTTTTTTTTTTCTACCACAGCGTGACATTAAAAAATTATCAGCCTATCAAATATCCCGTCACTTGATTGACATACAGGGCAACCAATCAGATGACAACTGAATCTTGAGTTTTAGCCTATCAAACATCCCGTCACTTGATTGACATACACGGCAACCAATAAGATGACGAGCTTTACGCCACCGTTCATGCATTTAAACAACGGCGCAAAGGCGAAACGCAGCAAAACATACAAGCGAAAACAATCATATTTCGGACTGTTCATGGAAAATACAACATCAACTTCCCACCGAAAAGCCAGCTGAGAAGGAGAAAGGTGGAGGAACTAAAATCCCAGTTGTCCGGACAGCAGTCCGGACAGCAGCAACTTCAAAAGCGAAACGCCGCCACCGAAGCATCATTCCAGGTGAGTGACACTACACACTTAAGAAACATACTGGTTGGGAGTTGACGTCGCTTTATTGTTCAAATCATACGAGACACTTTTCATACAGCATAACCTCCTTGACTATTCTCCGTTCTCTGCACTTTTCCCTGTCCCGCAGCACGTGCGTTTGCGTCACACACTTTTGCGGTGCATTCACTGTAACATAAATGCATAAGCACCGCTGTATACATTAAATCTCTCCGTACCAAAAGAGCATTTTTTTGCCTTTGTTCACTAAATTAAATGTGTCCGGAGCCATAACAACTTGCTACAACTGTGGTTATCAACTGGTGGCCTGTGGACCACTTTAGATTTGCTGGAGGGGGCTTTTAGAGATGACATTATAAAGTAAAAAATATCTAATGATTTTTTAACATTTATTAAAGTAATAAACCAGATTCTTATAAAGAAAGGGGGGCTGGGCATCGCTAATTAAAAAATTAGTTCCACAATTTCTAAAACGCTTATTATTTTTTTTAGGTCCACAATTTCAAAAGCACAAATGTCTTATGAAAATTAGGGGAAGCTAATCTAATCCGCTATTTATATATATATATATATATATATATATATATATATATATATATATATATATATATATATATATATATATATATATATATATATATATATATATATATATATATATATATATATATATATATATATATATATATATATATTTATATATAGCCGGCAGCGTTATCAATATTTGCACTACACTGCCAACTGAAAAGTAACAAAAATGATCCTAAAAGGATGAAATTACAAAAATCAAAGGATTTATTTAATACTTTACGTACATATATTCTATTCGGCCACGAAATTAACAAAAAATAGAATGATCTTTTAATCCCTAAAACCACGTTTAAATCTCAAATACACGGGTGTGTCGCCACCGCATTTATACATAACAGTAACCCAAATACATAAAACTAACGAGTCACCGTCGAATGGTCGACACAAAACACACAATAAAATACTCCGGCCACGTTAATTTGGCTTGAAACAGCGGGGTTCTCTACGGATTTATCCATTAGTAACCCAGCACAACCAGCCGGCAGACACAGAGTTAGCGTCTATAGGTAGTCAACAGATTTAATGAAAAGTAACTAAAATACATGAAAATAACGACTCACCGTCGAATGGTCATCACAAAACACACAATAAAATCATCCGGCCACGTTAATTTGGCTTGAAACAGCGGGGTTCTTTACGGATTTATGAAGACACCGAGCGCAGCCAGCTAGCCAGTAGCCACAGAATTAGCCCCTGAGTTCAACTATGACCCGGAAGCTGTCAAGATGGAAAAGTCCATTTTTAGTAGGGGGATAAAGAAATCGACCGTTTTTTTTATTGCTTATTTAATGATCGTTTTCATCGTAACTATAATTATTTTTATGTTAAATGTAGATTAACCAGCAGGATCAATGTTAGGAATGTAGGTGACTGGCCGGGGCGCGGCGGGGCCGGGGCCCCATGCTGATGGGATCCCCAGGCAACGGCATCATTTACCTACATGGTAGATCCGAGTCTGTTCTCCGCTCTGCCCCCCCTCCCCCCTCCAACCCTCCCTCCTCTCTGCTCTTACGGTGGGGAAAAAGGTAAAACAAGCAGCATAAGAGCTTGTAAATAAGTTTATTGGTTTTTACTGATAGATAATTAGTTATTAGCGGTACTGCATTTTAAATAAAAATAGCACAAATCCGCTTATGAATTATAAAAGTTAGTCAATTCACAAAAACGCTGACAAAAAGTTTAGGTCCACTGTAAGCGGATTAGCGCTTTAGCGCTCCCTAGCGTTCATACGCCCACCTTACCATCTTTTTTTTTAATAATAAAAAAAAATCTATATTGCTGTCACCACCACCGGGCACCTCATGTGGTCCCTGCGGGCGACCAGGTGCCCGCGAGCACCACGTTGGTGACCCCTGATTTATTATTTGTGTTGTGCAATATTGGCTTATTAAGTTATGCAAGATACATCAACATACATTGTACATAAAAAGAATCCTTAATACATTTGAAGATAATTATTGTTAGGGTCCCGGCTCAGTGACCATGGAAAGAACCTATTTGCAGACAGGACTCAGGAGGCAAAGTACAAAAATAAATACTTTAATTGTTGAAACAGAAAAAGTCAGAGTCAGAGTCAGAGAGTCAGAGAGTCTTTATTGTCATTTGCACCGCATGTGGTGCATGTGATGAAAACGAGATTATGTACACAGGGTCCCAGTTACATCCAACAACAAATGCAAGAGAAAAAAAAAAAAGAACAGTAATAACATCTAGGATTAACTAAGAAAAACATCAACTAGTAATACACTAAGCCCTAATGTAGTAGAAAAACATCATTATAAACAGCAGCACGAACATGAGTCTGTATGAGCAGATGGTCACAAATGAACACAGCAACAAGAAAACAGATCAGCATCAGCATGATGTGATATTTTGCAGTGTTTATTCTTATTATTTATTTATTCATGAGTCTAACAGCCTCAGGGTAGAAGCTGTTCCTCAGTCTAGTGGTTCTACATTTGATGCTCCTCAACCTCCGTCCTGAGGGGAGTGGGGCAAAGAGTGAGTGTGCTGGGTGAGTGAGGTCTTTCATGATGCAGGTGGCTCTTTTCCTGCATCTGGAGGTGTAAATGTCTGTGATGGTGGGGAGACTGACTCCAACAGACTTCTGTGCAGCCTTCACCACTCTCTGTAGAGCTTTCCTCTCTGCAACTGTGCAGCCTCCATGCCACACATTGATGCTGGAGCACAGGATGCTCTCCACTGCACACCTGTAGAAGGAGGTGAGGACTGGGCTGCTCAGACCAGCTCGTCTCAGCCGTCTGAGGAAGTAGAGTCTCTGATGACCTTTCTTGATCAGGCTGGTGGTGTTGTTGCTCCAGCTGAGGTTATCATTCAAGTGTACACCCAAGTATTTGTAGCTGGAGACCACTTCCACTGCAGATCCACTTATGTTCAGTGGGGCGTGGGTGTGTTTGTTCCTTCTGAAGTCCACAATCATCTCCTTTGTCTTCTTCACATTCATGTGAAGGTTATTCTCTTTGCACCAGCTCTCCAGGTGTTCCACCTCCTGTCTGTAGCTGGACTCATCATTGTTTGTGATGCATCCCACCACCGCTGTATCATCTGCAAACTTAACAATATGACAGCCTGGATGTGTGGCTGTACAATCATATGTGAGCAGAGTGAACAGAAGAGGGCTCAGCACACATCCTTGAGGAGAGCCAGTGCTGAGGGTAATGGTGGAGGAGGAGAAGTTGTGGATCTTCACGGACTGTGGTCTGTTTGTTAAGAAGTCTAGTACCCAGTTACAAACGGAGGGGCTTAGTCCAAGTGTGGATAGTTTGTCTATCAGAGTTTGGGGGATCATGGTGTTGAAGGCAGATGTGAAGTCCACAAAGAGCATACGGACATATGAGTCCTTCTGATCCAGGTGGGTGAGAGCAATGTGGACCACAGAGGAGATGGCGTCCTCTGTTGATCAGTTCTCGCGGTATGCATACTGATGAGGGTCCTCGTTGATGTTGACGGTTGTCTTGATGTGGGACATGACCAGTTTCTCAAAACATTTAGCGACTATCGGGGTGAGGGCCACCGGTCTATAGTCATTCAGACCAGTCACTGTGGAGCTCTTTGGAACTGGGATGATGGTGGCAGTCTTCAGGCAGGTGGGAACTGACTCCAGTGAAGGTGGTGAAGATGTCAGCCAGCACCTCACAGAGCTGGTCCGCACATTCCTTCAGAACTTTCCCTGGGATGTTGTCTGGTCCGGTTGCTTTATGAGGATTGATCCTTCTGAGACTGCCTCTCACTTCTGCTACGGTCACTTTGAGATGCTCTTCATCTGGTGATGAGGTGAGTCTGGTGCTAGTTGGTCTGTTTGGGTCTTCAAAACGTGCATAAAACTTATTGAGGGCATCAGGCAGAGATGGGTCTGACAATGGCAGCATAAACTTACATAACTCAAGGAACAGGACTAGGAGGAACCCAAAACGATGATGAACCGACATAGACAGAACTAACAGAGGAACTTAAATACACACAGGCAGGGCTTGGGACAAAGGTGAAAATAATCAGACTAATTGGAGCACAACACCAGGAAGGACCAGAGTGAACACTTGGGGAAGTAATAAATAACAGACCAGGGCAAGGGAACTAACTAAAACATGTAACATGAATAATTAAACTGGGGCTGAACAGGGAATTAAACTAAACAGGAATTAACTAATCTGGAGCAGGACAGGGAAATAAACTAAATCTGAAATAACTAAAATGGAGCAGGGTTGGTTGAAAGGAAAACACATGGAAAGTCCAGGAGAGGGAGCCAACCTCAAAGTGGGAACAAAGAGCTGACTAAACAAACAGAACACAGAAACAAAAGCAGAAAGCTAGGGCAAGACAAAGACAGCAGACAACTGAGAGGAGACAAATAACTAAATTAACCTCAAGAGAAGGCTAAAAGAAACACAAACAGACAGAACACAGAATCACCAGACACTAGAAGACAGACTATGACAGAACCTCCCCCTCAAGGGGCGTCACCTGACGTCCCGCAAAGCACCAACACACAAAAAACAGAGAACGGGCGGGAGGACGGGGGAAAACACAAGGACGGAGGGCCAGAACAAACTAAACAAAAACCGACAGGGCAAGACCTGGGCAACGTTCAAAAACAGAAGAGTGGCCGGGCGGGCGGCTGACCGGGAGGCCGTCCATCACGCAGAAGCCGGTCAGGAGGACGACCAGGAGGCCGTCCATCACGCAGAAGCCAGTCAGGCGGACGACCGGGAGGCCATCCATCGCTAGGAGCCAGGTCAAGCGGTCGACCGGGAGGCCGTCCATCACACGAAGCCAGTCCAGGTGGACGTCCGGGAGGTCGTCCAGCATGAGGAGCCTTGGATACCACAGCAGGAAACACGGGGACCAGAGGAACTGCATACGGTGAAGATGAAACCCCAGGAGCCGCAAATGATGAAGGCGAGGCCACAGGAGCTGCATATGACGAAGGCAAGGCCACAAGAGCCGCAGATGACGAAGGCAAGGCCACAGGAGCCGCAGATGACGAAGGCGAGGCCACAAGAGCCGCAGATGACGAAGGCGAGGCCACAGGAGCCGCAGACGGCGAAGACGAGGCCACAGGAGCCGCAGACGGCGAAGACGAGGCCACAGGAGCCGCCGCAGACGGCGAAGATGAAACCTCGGGAGCCGCAGACGGCAAAAACGAGACCTCGGGACAGCAGAAGACGTGAGAATGGTCTTCCAGGACCCCCTCGGAACAAGAGACGTGAGGAAGGTCCTCCAGGACCCCCTCGGAACAGGAGACGTGAGGAAGTTCCTCCAGGACCTCCTTGGCACAGGAGACGTGAGGAAGGTCCTCCAGGACCTCCTCGGCACAGGAGACAGGAAGGTCCTCCAGGACCCCCTCGGCACAGGAGACAGGAGGGGATCCATCCAGGGACCCCACGGCATAGGAAACGGGAGGGGATCCCTCCTGGGAGGCGTCCTCCAAAGACACTGGAGCTTTTGGAAGGCCCGCAGCTTCTGAGTCGCCTGCAGGCTCTGGAAGGCCCGCAGGTTCTGGAAGGCCCGCGGGTTCTGGAAGGCCCGCGGGTTCTGGAAGGCCCGCAGGTTCTGGAAGGCCCGCAGGTTCTGGAAGGCCTGAAGGTTCTGGAAGGCCCGCAGGTTCTGGACCTCCTGCTGTTGCAGGTTCTGGACCTCCTGCTGCTGTAGGTTCTGGACCTCCTGCTGCAGGTTCTGGACCTCCTGCTGCAGGTTCTGGACCTCCTGCTGCAGGTTCTGGACCTCCTGCTGCAGGTTCTGGACCTCCTGCTGCTAGGTTCTGGACCTCCTGCTGCAGGTTCTGGACCTCCTGCTGCAGGTTCTGGACCTCCTGCTGCTGGTTCTGGACCTCCTGCTGCAGGTTCTGGACCTCCTGCTGCTGGTTCTGGACCTCCTGCTGCTGGTTCTGGACCTCCTGCTGCTGGTTCTGGACCTCCTGCTGCAGGTTCTGGACCTCCTGCTGCAGGTTCTGGACCTCCTGCTGCTGTAGGTTCTGGACCTCCTGCAGCTGCAGGTTCTGGACCTCCTGCTGCTGCAGGTTCTGGACCTCCTGCTGCTGCAAGTTCTGGACCTCCTGCTGCTGCAGGTTCTGAGTCTCCTGCTGCAGGTTCTGGACTACCTGCAGACACTGGGGACACAGGGAACATAGGATATACTGCAGTTTCTGCAATAGATGAGTCTCTAACTGAAGGTGGCTGGAGGCTTGTGGCTACAAGATGAGAGTTTGGTGCAACAGGCTTTAGAGCCCTCATCTCACTTAAAAGCCCTTTATAAAAGGGAAGCTAGGCCAGACCAGGTTGGGAAAACACAAGGCTTTCTGTAGAGGAAAGCAAAAGGTTAATACAGTCTGGATTGTCCATGGCAGAGGTCAGCAAACGTAATAAGGTTTGATTTATTGAAGCAAAGTCACTGGTCCGGAGCTGGGACGAGTGGGACCCAGTCTCGCCGAAATGAGCAGGAACAGCTGTACATGTCGGAGGTGTGGGGTCGAGCTTCGTCCTCACCGGAATCCTGGGAGGTGAGGCAACGGGGACCGCGCCCACAGTGACACTGGAGCTGAACACAGGGGACTCAGTCTCGCCGGACCGAGCGGGAACCACTGGACGGACCGGAGGTGTGGTGGACCCTCTCCGGGTCTTGTTTTTGCCTCTCTTACGACGAGGTTGTGAGTGGACCACGGGGGCAAGCCAGAGTTCGTCCTCTGACTCTGCGTCCTCACCCGACGTCCACCCGGAGTAAGTCGGCACGGGAGCTGAGGAAAAACTAGACCTGGGTGTTGTGTGGCTACCTTTAGTCCTTCTTCTCTCCTCCTGCAGCAGGAGAGGTGAAGGCAGAACCTCCACCGCCTGGCTGTACTCCGTCAGGTCCAGGACGGGTTTAGTCCAATAGGTACCACATCGGATGGTGGTTCTCCTCATCTTGAAGAAAACTCAAAAAACAGGTAAGCAAAAAACAAAAACAAAAAAAAACTCAGGAGAACCTGTCTGCTGGGCTCAGAAACTGGTCGGTTCGTACTGTTAGGGTCCCGGCTCAGGGACCGTGGAAAGAACCCATTTGCAGACAGGACTCAGGAGGCAAAGTACAAAAATAAATACTTTAATTGTTGAAACAGAAAAAGGCTGACAATGGTAGCATAAACTGACATAACTCAGGGAACACGACTAGGAGGAACCCAAAACGATGACGAACCGACAAAGACAGAACTCACAGAGGAACTTAAATACATACAGGTAGGGCTTGGGACAAAGGTGAAACTAATCAGACTAATTGGAGCACAACACCAGGAAGGACCAGAGTGAACACTTGGGGAAGTAATAAATAACAGACCAGGGCAGGGGAACTAACTAAAACATGTAACATGAATAATTAAACTGGGGCCGAAAAGGGAATTAAACTAAACAGGAATTAACTAATCTGGAGCAGGACAGGGAAATAAACTAAATCTGAAATAACTAAAATGGAGCAGGGCTGGTTGAAATGAAAACACATGGAAAGTCCAGGAGGGGGAGCCAACCTCACAGTGGGAACAAAGAGCTGACTAAACAAACAGAACATAGAAACAAAAGCAGAAATCTTAGTAGGGCAAGACAAAGACACCAGGGGCCTCATGTATCAACCGTGCGTGCGCACAAAAACATTGCGCACGTCACTTTCCACGCAAAACCCCGTATGTATCAAAACTGAAATGAACGTGAATATCTGCGCATCCACGTACATTTCCACGCCAGCTCCCCTGTTGGCGTACGCACGTTTCTGTGGTTCTTGTTCCTTTGGCGACACTTACAGGTGATTCAGAGAAACTGAAGCCCCACAGTCTGTGGTTGACTTTAAGAGCGGCTTGAAGACCTTTCTTTTCAACCGAGCATACTCTACTCCTCATGATTCTACTTTTGATCATAGCTGATACTGTTGTTGATTTTAACTGTTTATTAAATGTTTTATCGACATTTAATTCTGTTGCACCTTGTAGCACTTTGAGATTTTCATTAATGAAAAGTGCGTTATAAATTGAATTCATTATTATTATTATTATTATTATTATTATTATTATTATTATTATTATTATTATTATTATTATTATTACAATTAACTGTTCATGATGTGAAAATGCCGCCTCGCTCCAAGAACTTCATCAGCGAGTTTTCTGATTTCCTGGCGGAAATTACTGCTAAATATTCTCGGGTCGTCATTTCAGGCGACTTCAACTTGCACGTGTGTTGTCCTGAGAAGCCCATGGTTAAGGACTTTTTAGATTTATTGGACTCATTTAATTTAACTCAACACGTGAACTCTCCAACGCAGCAGCGTGGTCATTTGTTGGACCTTGTTTTAACATGCGATGTGACTGTTTCAAACCTTGAAATAGGAGACAATGTATTCTCAGACCATAGGCCAGTGAATTTTCAGTTCACCATCCCCCATGTAAATCCTAAAACATGCATTCCTGCACGTAAAGGCAGGAATGTTAACCATTTAACTGCCGCACGTTTCACTGAGGTTTACAACAATGACATGTTAATTCAGCCCCCGGGGTTCCTCTCCAGCGCTGAGGAGCTGACAAACCAGTTTGACTCTGTTTGTTTAAAGACTTTGGATAAAGTAGCGCCTATCAAAACGAGAAGACCAAAACTCAGGGCCGAACCGTGGCTGAATGACACTACCAGAGCTGCGAGGCAGCAATGCCGAAAGGTGGAGAGGAAGTGGAAAAAAGACAGTCTGCAGGTCTCTTTTGAGATGGTAAAAGAGAGCTGGCGCCGATATCAGAAAGCAGTGATAACTGCTAAATCACAATACTTCGCTGATATCATTGCTGCAAATTCTCGTAACCCTCGAGTTTTGTTCTCCACCCTAAACTCTGTTCTCCACCTCACTGAACAATCACCCATGGAAGCCTCGACTGAGCTGTGCGAGAACTTCCAACATTTCTTTTTAGATAAAATCGCAACCACCAGGGCTCTCATTTCTCCTCCATCTCACGATCCATCCATCCCACCTCAATCTGTTGCTGTGTTTGACCATTTTGAACCAGTCTCTCTGTCCTCTCTAGAGCAGGTCATGTGTAGCCTGAAACCATCTGGCTCCCCCTTCGATGTGGTCCCCCCTCGGCTTCTAAAGGAGGTTTTTCACACTCTAGGTCCCTCCATTCTCTCTATTGTTAATAGCAGTCTATCCTCGGGTGTGGTGCCAAAATCATTAAAACATGCTGCTGTTCAACCCCTCCTGAAAAAACCAAACCTCGACCCGTCAGTATTATCCAATTTCAGGCCTGTCTCCAGACTCCCATTTGTTTCTAAACTTCTAGAGAAAATAGTTGAGTCCCAACTAAAGTGCTTCCTGGAGGATCACGCTATCCCCGAGCTATTCCAGTCTGGCTTCAAATCCCTCCACAGCACTGAGACTGCCCTACTGAAGGTTTTTAACGACATCTTTCTATCCACAGATACTGGTGACTCTGTGCTGCTTGTCCTATTGGACCTCACATCCGCTTTCGACACCATTGACCATGAGATCCTCATTGCTAGGTTGGAGCAGTGGGTGGGCATCTCAGGATCAGCCCTAAACTGGTTCAGATCCTACCTCTCTGACAGGTCTTTTTGTGTGTCCATCAATGATTTTACTTCTGCAGTGGCGGCTCTTAAATGGGGGGTTCCGCAGGGGTCCATCCTGGGTCCTCTCTTGTTCTCCTTATACCTGCTGCCACTCGGTGCTATTTTCCGGAAACACAATATACCTTTCCACTTCTACGCTGATGACTGTCAAATCTACTTCCCCCTAAGACAAAATGGTACAGGCTCTATTCAACCTCTGCTCGACTGCCTGGCTGACATCAGGGACTGGATGGCTTTAAATTTCTTAAGCTTCAATGATAAGAAGTCTGAAGCCATATTGTTCCTTCCCAATGACACAACCTCAAACCACTGCATTGACCTGTCTGCTCTACCCCTGTCCGAAAAACAAAAAGTCAAAAATCTGGGAGTGATAATGGATCCTTCCATGAAACTCAACAGTCATGTAAACATGATTGTCAAATCCTGTTTTTTCCAGCTGAGGCGTCTGTCTAAGCTGAAGCCCATATTATCCAAAAAGCACCTGGAGACAGTGATTCACGCATTCATTACATCTAGGCTTGATTACTGCAATTCACTTCTGTTTGGCGTCAGTCAAGCCACCATTGCGCGATTGCAGCTGGTTCAGAACGCAGCTGCCCGATTTTTGACCGGCACGCGCAGGGGAGAGCACATTACACCAGTCTTGGCCTCCCTTCACTGGCTACCGGTTCATCTTCGAATCCAATTCAAAATTCTCATGTATGTCTACAAATCGCTGAACAGTCTCGCCCCCGCCTATCTCTCGGATCTGATACACCCATATGTTCCTCCACGTGCTTTGAGGTCAGAGGATCAGGTACTCTTAATAGTTCCAGAAACTCGCCTTAAGCGCAGGGGTGACAGAGCGTTCTCTGTAGCAGGCCCAAGACTCTGGAACGAGTTACCGCTGCTCATCAAACAGGCCCCCTCCCTCTCGGTTTTCAAATCCCGGTTAAAAACTCACTACTACTCCATCGCTTTCAATGCCAGCTGATGTGTACTGGATCGTTTGATTTATGATCTGCAATGTTTTTATGTTTTTCGTGTTGTACTTCATTGTATGTGTTGCCTGTTGCGTGTTTGTTTGTCCAGCACTTTGGTGGACTTGTTCCTGTTTAAAGTGCTTTATAAATAAAATGGTATGGTATGGTATGGTATGGTACTTTCTGTAAGTTTGATAAAAATCTGTCCTGTGGTTCTTGACTTACCTTGCTAACAAACATTGAGCTAACAGAAGTTACCTCCAGAGCAGGAGGCCGGGCTGCGACAGAGTCAGTCCGACCAGAGGAGGCTGCCTTCGGACACATGAGATGGGAACGGTCGGTGTACCCTAGCGGACAAAAATGGTACTACACCATTTTTGCCAAAATGAAAAACGGTCATATCTGAGCCAAAAATTGGTCTAAAAATATGGGGGAAAATCCATAAACAGGTATCACCTCTCTACAGGTTGCAAGGCATGCAAATTAGGCAAAAAACTGCGACCTATAGTCCGGAAAATATGGTACCTCAAATTAACCTCTTTACAGTGAGTTATTTTGTATGAAATAATTCAGATGTCATAAATAAAGCACACATACTTCAGTGTACAGTTTTGTGACATTTATTTGGTTATATATGGGCAAATAACTTTTAATTATTGCTTACATTTAATGATAACTGCTTGACAACCGGAGTTTATGGAAATTAACTTCTGCTAAGAAGTATTTTAAAGGTTAAGTTAAAGAGGAACTTACCCCACTGTGAAACAATAGCTCCGCCCCAAGACAAGATTCAAAAACTGCAACAAAGTGGGTGTGCCCCGATCTCTGCAGGGGAGTGGCTCTGCTTGAACCACTTCTATACTCACGCAGCAGAGGATGTGACGACAGAGTGTACAAGACACGTCAGAGTGAACAGTCACTGACCAATAAGAAAATTAGGCTGCAGTAACACAGTTCAACCCATAGGATTAGTGTAAACACGTTTTTAGACCAAATATTGCCGATTTGAACAAATACGCACAAAAACATGAAAATTAACACAGACATAGTGCTATACAACATTTTACACACAATCTAGGGAGTTTATCAGATTTAAAAAAAGTTAATTTTGGGGTAAGTTCCTCTTTAACAGGTAAAAGGGAATTATTCAATGTGATTACTCAAAAGAAAATAGAAGGCCCAAGTATTAAATGTAATATTCTGAAGCTATTCAGCACGGCAAATTATCAATGCAAATTTAACCTTAAAGGGAGACGCTTTGTTTACTTATCATTTATCCAATGGATACATTTGGGTCTTAAATTTAAGGGAAAATAATTACTGAACTGAGTTAATACTAATTTATTTGAAATCTAAGTCCTTGGACACCAGACATTGTCCCAGAGTAATAGATCAGCTTTTCTTCTACCTGAGAGTAGACTTCAAATGGCTGCCAGATACCAGATAATAATAATAATAATACATATTATTTGTAAGCACCTTTCTTGGCACTCGAGGTCACCTTACATAGTCTAGCATAAAAAAGAGACACAATATCATATACAATGTAAAAATAAGTACAAAATAAGATTTAAATACTTCCGGTAAGATGGCGTCCGTGTACATGCCTTGCAATCCACCTCTGCTGACTGTGTTCGGATTTTTTGTGTTTTGTTCGTTTTTCATTGGGGACAGAAACACACTACTGGTGTAAGATCGACAACAGCTCCTGGATCTTTGTTTTTCTGCCGCTGATGTTGCTTATTTGGGCCAGTATGAGCGTACCTCTGGAAGACCCCCTCTTCCCCCGCTGCTGGGGGAACGGTCTGTTTACCTCCGCTGCACCCCTCACCTGCCTGCCCCGACATATCGCTCCAGATGACAGGGAAAACGAGCTGGTCGGCTGGTGAAGCTCAAAGCCCTGCGTGCTGTATCTTCCTGTCCTGATGGTTATGATTTCCATCACCAGCTTCCCACGTGCCTGGACCAGGTAAACAATGGGAGTTGGCGGCCGGAGCGGCTCATTGTTGAAAGTCTGCGGCCGCTGGTGCGCGCTTACTCCACCGCTGCTGGGTCCACCTCGGATAACATCAGGATGTGTGTGGTCAACGCAAGATCTGTCACCAACAAAAGTTTCATCCTCGGGGATTACTTTCAAGAGCATAATTTGGACTTTTTCTGCATCACAGAGACTTGGATGTCGTCGGGTGAGTCCAACGCCTTGACGGAATTATTACCACCGAACTGTTTGTATTTTAATGACCCGCGGCCATCTGGTCATGGTGGTGGTGGATTATTAACAATATTCAAATCATCTTTTGATTGTAAACAACTGCCCATCCCGGTTTCCTGCTCCAGTTTTGAGCTGACTGTCTTTGAACTTGGCCATTCGCCTGTGACTTTATGCACACTCGTCTATCGCCCACCTCGGCCTAAGGATTTCATCAATGAATTTTCTGCTTTCTTGGCTGAAATCACACCAAAATATGATAGTGTGGTCATTTTTGGTGATTTTAATTTGTACGTATGCTATCATGAGAAGCCCATGGTTAAGGATTTTTTAGATTTATTGGACTCCATCCATCCATCTATTTTCTTCCGCTTATCCGGGGTCGGATCGCGGGGGTAGCAGCCTAAGTAGGGAGGCCCAGACTTCCCTCTCCCCAGCCACTTGGAGCAGCTCCTCTGGGGGAATCCCAAGGCGTTCCCAGGCCAGCCGAGAAACATAGTCCCTCCAGCGTGTCCTGGGTCTTCCTCTGGGTCTCCTCCCGGTGGGACATGCCCGGAACACCTCACCAGGGAGGCGTCCAGG
The DNA here is from genome assembly GCA_038048925.1 of Garcialebias charrua. Taxonomy (NCBI): domain Eukaryota; kingdom Metazoa; phylum Chordata; class Actinopteri; order Cyprinodontiformes; family Rivulidae; genus Garcialebias; species Garcialebias charrua. The sequence continues at coordinate 31,119 of JBBPBX010014217.1, forward strand.
AGGCATCCTAACCAGATGCCCGAGCCACCTCAACTGGCTCCTCTCGATGTGGAGAAGCAGCGGCTCTACTCCGAGTCCCTCCCGGATGACTGAGCTTCTCACCCTATCTCTAAGGGAGAGTCCAGCCACCCTGCGGAGAAAACTCATTTCAGCCGCTTGTATCCGAGATCTTGTTCTTTCGGTCATAACCCAAAGCTCATGACCATAGATGAGGGTGGGAACGTAGATCGATCGGTAAATTGAGAGCTTTGCCTTTTGACTCAGCTCTCTCTTCACCACGACAGACCGGTACAGCGCCCGCTTCACTGCGGACGCTGCACCTATCCGCCTATCGATCTCACGCTCCAGTTTTCCCTCATTCGTGAACAAGATCCCGAGATACTTAAACTCCTCCACTTGGGTAAGGACCTCCTCCCCGACCCGGAGAGGGCACGCTACCCTTTTCCGGCTCAAGACCATGGCCTCGGATTTGGAGGAACTGATCCTCATCCCGGCCGCATCACATTCAGCTGCAAACCGCTCCAGCGAAAGCTGTAGATCACGAGCTGATGAAGCCAATAGGACCACATCATCTGCAAAAAACAGAGAAGCGATTCTAAGGCCACCAAAACGGATCCTCTCAACACCTTGGCTGCGCCTAGAAATTCTGTCCATAAAAGTTATAAACAGAATCGGTGACAAAGGGCAACCTTGGCGGAGTCCAACTCTCACCGGAAACGAGCCTGACTTACTGCCGGCAATGCGGACCAAGCTCTGACACCGGTCGTACAGGGACCTAACAGCCCATATCAATGGGCCTGGTACCCCATACTCCCGGAGTACCCGCCACAGAACCCCCCGAGGGACGCGGTCGAATGCCTTTTCCAAGTCTACAAAGCACATGTAAACTGGTTGGGCAAACTCCCACGCACCCTCCAGGACCCTGTTGAGGGTGTAGAGCTGGTCTAGTGTTCCACGACCAGGACGAAAACCACACTGCTCCTCCTGAATCCGAGGTTCGACTATCCGACGGACCCTCCTCTCCAGAACCCCTGAATAGACCTTACCAGGGAGGCTTAAGAGTGTGATCCCTCTATAGTTGGAACACACCCTACGGTCCCCCTTTTTGAATAGGGGAACCACCACCCCAGTCTGCCAATCCAAGGGAACTGCCCCCGATGTCCACGCGATATTGCAGAGTCGCGTAAGCCAACACAACCCCACAACATCCAGAGCCCTAAGGAACTCAGGACGAATCTCATCCACCCCCGGAGCCTTGCCACCGCGGAGCTTTTTAACCACCTCGGCGACCTCAGCACCAGAGATTGGAGAGCCCGACCCAAAGTCCCCAGGCTCCGCTTCCTCAGTGGAAGACGTGCCAGTAGGATTGAGGAGGTCTTCGAAGTATTCCGCCCACCGACTCACAACATCCCGAGTTGAGGTCAACAGCACGCCATCCCCACCATAAATGGTGTTGGTCGCGTACCGCTTTCCCCCCCTGAGACGCCGGATGGTGGACCAGAATCGCCTCGAAGCCGTACGGAAGTCATTCTCCATGGCCTCTCCGAACTCCTCCCACGCCCGAGTTTTTGCCTCAGCAACCACCCGAGCCGCATGCCGCTTGGACTGCCGGTACCTATCTGCTGCTTCCGGGGTCCCACAGGCCAAAAAGGCCCAATAGGACTCCTTCTTCAGCTTGACAGCATCCCTCACCGCCGGTGTCCACCACCGGGTTCGAGGGTTGCCACCACGACAGGCACCAACAACCTTGCGGCCACAACTCCGATAAGCTGCCTCGACAATAGAGGCGCGAAACATGGCCCACTCGGGCTCAATGTCCCCCGCCTCCCTCGGAACGTGTTCAAAGCTCTCCCGGAGGTGGGAGTTAAAGCTCCGTCTTACGGGAGACTCTGCCAGACGTTCCCAGCAGACCCTCACAATACGTTTGGGTCTGCCAGGTCTGACCGGCATCCTCCCCCACCATCGGAGCCAACTCACCACCAGGTAGTGGTCAGTTGACAGCTCCGCCCCTCTCTTCACCCGAGTGTCCAGGACATGCGGCCGCAGATCAGATGAGACGACAACAAAGTCGATCATTGAACTACGACCTAGGGTGTCCTGGTGCCAAGAGCACATATGGACACCCTTATGCCTGAACATGGTGTTCGTTATGGACAATCCATGACGAGCACAGAAGTCCAACAACAGAACACCACTCGGGTTCAGATCAGGGGGGCCGTTCCTCCCAACCACACCCCTCCAGGTCTCACTGTCATTGCCCACGTGAGCGTTGAAGTCCCCCAGCAGAACAAGGGAGTCCCCAGGAGGCGCACCCTCCAATACCCCCTCCAAGGACTCCAAAAAGGGTGGGTAATCTGCGCTGCCGTTCGGCGCATAGGCACAAACAACAGTCAGAGCCCGTCCCCCCACACGTAGGCGAAGGGAGGCTACCCTCTCGTTCACCGGGGTGAACCCCAACGTACAGGCACCAAGATGGGGGGCAACAAGTATGCCCACTCCTGCTCGGCGCCTCTCACCAGGGGCAACTCCAGAGTGGAAGAGTGTCCAACCCCTCTCAAGGAAACTGGTTCCAGAGCCAGAGCCATGCGTTGAGGTGAGTCCGACTATTTCTAGCCGGAACCTCTCAACCTCACACACTAGCTCAGGCTCCTTCCCCACCAGAGAGGTGACATTCCATGTCCCAATGGCCAGCTTCTGTAGCCGAGGATCAGACCGCCAGGGTCCCCGCCCTCGGCCACCACCCATTCCACAATGCACCCGACCCCTTTGGCCCCTCCCACAGGTGGTGAGCCTATGGGAAGGGGGACCCACGTCTCCTCTTCGGGCTGTGCCCGGCCGAGCTCCATGGGTGAAAGCCCGGCCACCAGGCGCTCGCCAACGTGCCCCTCCTCCGGGCCTGGCTCCAGAGTGGGGCCCCGGTGACCCGCGTCCGGGCGAGGGAACATTGTTTCCATTTATATTATTCATTTATTGGACTCATTTAATTTAAATCAGCAGGTAAACGATCCCACCCAAGAGTGCGGACATACACTGGACCTTGTTTTCACTCGTGATGTGACCGTTACTAATCTTGAAATTGGTGACAATGTGTTTTCAGACCACATGCCAGTGCGGTTTGAGTTCACCCTCCCCCATCTAACTCCTAAGCCGTGCATTCCTGCACATCGCAGCCGGGCCATTAACCATTTAACTGCCGCATGTTTCACTGATGTTTACAACTCTAAAATGATCATTCAGCCCCTGTGTTTCTCTCCACCACTGAGGAACTGACATCCCAGTTCAACTCTGTCTGTTTAAAGGTTCTGGATTATGTTGCTCCTGTTAAATTTAGAAAACCAAAACTCAGAGCAGAACGTTGGCTGAATGACGTCACCAAGGCTGTTAGGTAGCAATGTAGGAGGGCGGAATGCAAATGGAGAAAAGATAGGCTGCAGGTCTCTTTTCAAATACTAAAAGAGAGTTGGCGCCGTTATCATAAAGCAGTGAAAACTGCTAAATCCCAATACTTTTCAGATATCATTGCCTCAAACTCTTACAATTCACAAGTTCTGTTCTCCACCCTAAACTCTGTTCTCCACCTCACTGAACAATTACGCCTGGAAACCTCGACTGAGCTGTGCGAGAGCTTCCTACATTTCTTTTTAGGAAAAATTTCGACCACCCAGGCTCTGATTTCTCATCCAACTCATGATCTATCCATCTCACCGCAATCTGTTGCTGTATTTGACCATTTTGAACCAATCTCTCTGTCTTCTCTAGAGCAGGTCATGTGCAGCCTGAAACCATCTGGTTCCCCCTTTGATGTGGTCCTTTCTCGGCTACTAAGGGAGGTTTTTCTTACTCTAGGTCCCTCCATTCTTTCTATTGTAAATAGCAGTTTATCCACTGGTGTGGTGCCAAAAACATTAAAACATGCTGCTGTTCAACCTCTCCTGAAAAAAAAAATCCTTGACCCTTCAGTAGTATCTAACTTCCGGCCTGTCTCCAGACTCCCATTTGTTTCTAAACTTCTAGAGAAAATAGTTAAGTCCCAGTTGAAGTGCTTCCTGGAGGATCACACTGTCCTTGAGTTATTGCAATCTGGCTTTAAACCTCTCCACAGCACTGAAACTGCCCTACTGAAGGTTTTTAATGACATCTTCTTATCCACAGACACTGGTGACTCTGTGCTGCTTGTCTTATTGGACCTTACATCCGCTTTCGACACCATTGACCATGAGATCCTCATTGCTAGGTTGGAGCAGTGGGTGGGCATCACAGGGTCAGCCCTAAATTGGTTCAGATCCTACCTCTCTGACAGATCCTTTTGTGTTTCCATCAACAATTTTAGTTCTGCAGTAGCGGCACTTAAATGGGGGGTTCCGCAGGGGTCCATCCTGGGTCCTCTCCTATTCTCCTTATACCTACTGCCACTTGGTGCTATTTTCCAGAAACACAACATACCTTTCCACTTCTATGCCGATGACTGTCAAATTTACTTCCCCCCTAAGACACAATGGTACATGCTCTATTCAACCTCTGCTTGACTGCCATGCTGACATCAGGGACTGGATGGCTTTAAATTTCTTAAGTTTCAATGATAAGAAGTCTGAAGCCATGTTGTTCCCTCCAAATGACACAATCACAAACCACTGCATCAACCTTTCTGCTCTAGCCATGTCTGAAAATCAAAAAGTCACAAATCTGGGAGTGATAATGGATCCTTCCATGAAACTCAACAGCCATGTAAATATGATCGTTAAATCCTGTTTTTTCCAGCTAAGGTGACTGTCTAAGCTGAAGCCCATATTATCCAAAAATAACCTGGAGACAGTAATTCATGCATTTATTACATCTAGGCTTGATTATTGTAATTCACTCCTGTTTGGTATCAGTCAGACCACCATTGCACAATTACAACTGGTCCAGAACGCAGCAGCCCGATTTTTAACTAGTACAGTCAAAAGAGAGCACATTACACCAGTCTTGGCCTCCCTGCACTGGTTCATCTTCGAATCCAGTTAAAAAATCTCCTGTATGTCTACAAATCGCTGAACAGTCTCGCCCCCGCCTATCTCACTGATTTGCTACAGCCGTATGTCCCACCACGTGCTCTGAGGTCAGTGGACCAGGTACTTTTAACAGTTCCAGGAACTCGTCTTAAACGCAGAGGTGACAGGACCTTCTCTGTAGCAGGCCCAAGACTTTGGAACGAGTTACCTCTGCTCGTCAGACAGGCCCCTCCCTCTCGGGTTTCAAATCCCGTTTAAAGACCCATTATTATTCTGTTGCTTTCAACTCCAGCTGATCTGTGTTTGGTCGTTTTATTTATTATCTGTAATGTTTTTATGTCAATTTTTTGTACTTCATTGTGTATGTTGCCTGTTTGTTTGCACAGCACTTTGGTTGGTCTTGTCACTGTTTTAATCGCTCTATAAATAAAATGGTATGGTATGGTAAATAAGAATTACGGCAAATACTGGTTCATCCCAAAGATCCAGTCCCCCGGCACAAACAGAGTAATATTGTTTATGCTGTTCAGTGTCAGGAGGGCTGTGATCAGTCTTATGCCCCTTTTCCATTGCTTGGCGCGGGTCGGATATTGCGTAATATTTGCGTGCCAGATGCGCGCTGGACGCCATTTCCACCGGACTTGGAGCCGCTCTGCACCATAATTCTGGACGCATTTCACTTTAGGGTCCATCCGCGCCGCAAGCGAGCTGCGCTGTCACGTCAGAAACGATGTCGGTCACTGATTGGTCGGGAGGAGGAGTCTGTGGGGAGGAGTCTTTTTGTCTCTTTTCCAAAACAACGGATCCGCCATCTTGTTTTCGCCTCGCATCACACCGAAGCCTACTATTTTTTATATTTTTAATCTTTGATTTTATACATCTACCTTATAATGTTTTGCTAGTTTTTTGATACTTTGTTTAAAAAAAAAAAAAAAGTATTTCTTTTGGTTTTTTTCCTCTCTTTTGTTTTCTATTATTTATTGTTTATGGAAATTCTACCATTGATGTTCATCGTTCTTTAGTTTTAGCAGGTCACTTTCGTAAATGAGCCCATGAGGCTCAATAAGATTTACCTGACTAAATAAAGGTTGAATGAAAAATTTCATATTGTCTTAGCTCTAAAAAAAAAATACAAATTATGTCCAATCTGTGGTGAAATGCATAGGTGCAGGCGTTTTTGTGCTTTGTGGCTGACGAGAAGATCCAAAAGCGAGCTGGATGGATTGATTAGAAATGATCGTCCAGCTAATATAGGGAGGGAAACTAGCTTTTGGACAAAGCCACTGCTAATGTTGAAGGAATTATTGAAGATGGTGAGTGTTTTCTAACTTTAAACATATTTTAAGTTACTCATCTCATCGGTTCTGAACATATTTTTAACTAACAAAACAGTTTGACGCCCTAATAGGACAACATCTCTGAATGATCGTGTCTTCATCAATGTTTCACATGGTTCAATTATGGGGGCAAAATGTCACACTGTTAACTCCTGTAATTACACATCACTGACAAAGAAGTCAAGTAAATGTCTGATATTAATGTTGTTATTGATCTCAGGGATTCAGCCAAACCCAGGGCCAATCACTAACTACTGTACACCTAATGAGTTTAAAAATATTTCAGGTCTCCGTTTTCTGCATGTAAACGCTCGTAGCCTTCTAAAAAAACTTGATGAATTGAAAATCCTAATCACTTCTTCTGGGGCAGATGTGATCGTTATCTCTGAAACTTGGCTCAAAAAATCTGTTTCGAAAAATGACCTGGCAATCAATGAATTTAAGATCTATCGTTGTGATCGTAATACAAGGGGAGGTGGAGTCGCTATTTACATCAGAGATTCTTTGGCTGCCAGGATTGCATCTAAAAAAACAATCGCAAACCAGTTTGAGGCTTTAGCTGTGAACATCACTTTGAAAGGAGGTCAGCCCTTAACTGTTGTTGGATGTTATCGTCCCCCCTCCGCAACACCTGAAGCTCTGTCTTCCCTGACTGAATTCATAGGAAATTTAAAACACAATGAGATTGTTATGGCTGGAGATTTCAACATTGATTGGAATGAGTCGACCCCCCTCTGTGATAAATTCAAGGAATGTTGCCTATCTCTCAATCTAACACAACTTATCGATTCTCCCACCAGACCAAACATAAAATGTCCTGAAAAATCTTCTACCTTAGATCTGTTTTTCACAAATGCTCCTCACAAATTTCCTGGTATAGGTGTATTTGCTAACGTTTTGAGTGATCATTCCGTAATAGCAGCTCTTAGATCTACTAAACTTCCACCTGCTAAGCCCAGAATAATTCAAAAAAGGGATTTGAAACGTTTCTGTGAACAGTCATTCCTTTGGGATCTATCCCACTTTGATTGGCAACATATCCTACAAATCAATGACGTGAACACCGCTTGGAACTATTTTCATAATAGTTTCATTCTCTTTGTAAACAAACACGCACCTTTCCGGCAGTTCAGGATAAAGGGCCGTGACAGCCCCTGGTTTACTCCTGAACTAGCTGATCTCCTACACTGGAGAGATCATCTTTGGGCCGCAGCAAGAAAATCACACTCAGACACTGATTGGTTGAAATTTCGGCAGCTAAGGAATAAATGCACAACTGCCATCAAAGCCGCAAAACGTAACTACTTCTTATCTCAGACCTCCAAAAATCTAAATGATCCAAAAAAATTCTGGAAAACCATTAAATCTCTCTCAGGCACCCCCCAATCATCTGACCTCCCATCACAATTTCTTGTTGACTCTGTTCCTGTGTCAAATAAGCACGAGATCCTGAACTGTTTCAATAAACATTTTGTTGCTTCTAGTTCATTATTTGACACAGTTACAAACGGAAAATCAGCCACTTTATCTAATAATCAAACTTCTACAAATCAAATCCCTTCTACAAGTCAACCATCTGTTAATCACACCTTCTCTTTTTCTCCGTTCTCAGTCAGTGAGGTAAATAAACTGTTAAATGATCTTGATCCAAAAAAATCTGCAGGTCCAGATGAACTTCCACCTTATTTCTTAAGGCTGGCTGCTCATATCATCACAGTCCCTGTGACCCACATCTTTAATCTGTCCATAAGCCAAAACACCATTCCGGATGCTTGGAAAACAGCATTTGTTCTTCCTTTGCTGAAGGGAGGTGACCCCACCTCACTGAACAATTATCGACCGATCTCTAAACTCTGCATCTTAGCCAAGGTTCAAGAAAAACTGATAAACTCCCAGATCAAAAATTATCTGGACTCATTTAACATCTTACCTCTCCATCAATCTGGTTTCAGGAAAAAACACAGCACAACAACTGCTTCTCTGAAGGTTCTGAATGATGTTGTTGAAGCATTGGATGCTAAGGACTATTGTGCTGCACTTTTCTTAGACCTGTCTAAAGCTTTTGACACTGTGGATCATAACATCCTGTGTCATAAGCTCTCAGAAATCGGTTTCTCTGATCACACCATCGGTTGGTTTTCTAACTATCTTTCCAATCGGATGCAATGTGTTCAACATAACGGTACTTCTTCCAGCTATTTAACAGTTAAAAATGGTGTACCACAAGGCTCAGTTTTAGGACCCACTCTCTTTACAATCTACATAGCTAATGTAGGTCACTGCATCCCTGATGCATCCTTACATTTCTATGCTGATGATACAGTTGTTTACTGCCGAGCTAAAACAGTTGCTAAGGCTTTCCTGTTACTGCAATCTGCTTTTGACATCATCCAGTCAGATTTGTTCCGTCTCAAACTTGTCCTAAATGCTGATAAAACAAAAGGGATGTTTTTTTCAAATAGGAAGGCGGTTCCAGCAGATCCTCCTCTGATTTTTTCTTCAAATGGTGTCCCTATTGAGTTTGTTGATTCCTATAAATATCTGGGTATCCTGATTGATTCACATCTCTCTTTTAAACTCCACGTGGAAAACCTAGTGAAGAAACTGAAAGTTAAACTGGGTTTCTTTTTCAGAAACAGATCATGTCTATCACTGAATGTCAGGAAACGCCTTGTGTCTGTGACTTTCCTTCCCTCCATTGATTACGGTGACATTCTCTACATGAATGCTCCTACAAGCACCCTGCGGATGTTGGATGTTGTCTATCATGGTGCACTAAGATTCATAACTGGTTGTGATTATCGTACCCACCACTGCACCCTGTATTCACTGGTTAACTGGACATCATTAACCTCACGCAGACTCTTCCACTGGTACATTTTCATCTTTAAATCACTTCTTGGTCTGCTGCCCTCATACATCTCCTCCTACATGTCTTTGCGTGAGTGCAGCTACAGTGTGCGCTCTCAGGACATGATTACCTGCAGTGTTCCGTCAGTGAGGACTGAACTTGGAAAAAGGGCCTTCTCCTACTCCGCTCCTGCTTCATGGAATATCTTACAAAAAGATCTGAAGCTCTCGACCTTGACTTCTCTAAATGGTTTTCAGAATCTGTTGGAATCCTGGCAAAAACCAATGCAGATTTGTTCCTGTCTTTGATTTTATACGTCTACCTTATAATGTTTTGCTAGTTTTTTGATACTTTGTTAAAAAAAAAAAAAAAAAATCTTTTTTTTTTTCTCTCTTTTTGTTTTCTATTGTTTATTGTTTGTTTGTTTATTGTTTAATGAAATTCTATCACTGCTGTTCATTGTTCTTTAGTTTTAGCAGGTCGCTTTCGTAAATGAGCCCATGAGGTTCAAAAGATTTACCTGACTAAATAAAGGTTGAATGAATGAATGAACATCGATGCTACGAAGCTAAGCTAATTAGCATAAATGCTAACTGTTCTCTGCGCCGTTTCTCACTGCATTTTATCCAGAACGTATTCAGCACGTGACGGTTCATCTCTAAACTCCACATTAAACACTCCAAGCCTCCTGGCTTCTGCCCTTCATCGGAGTGTACACCGATGGTTGACAGATCTCTGTCGCAGCAGGCAAGGTAACCCAGCTGCACCTCACAGATCAGCACAACGCTACAGTCTTCTGCGCTTTGTAAGAACAGACAACATATTCCAAATCAATTTATGTGTGCCAGTTAGGATTTGTTGTTATTTTATTTTAATGTAAAACAATAAAATGTTGAATAAATAGTGAATATGCACCACATTGAACTTGTGGGTTGAAATTATGTGCACAGGGTCCCAGCCAATGATAAAATGTAAAAGAAAAACAGTAATAAGATCTAAGATATGAACTAAGAAAAACATCAACTAAAAATCATCTACTTATAATTTGCTAATTGCATTAAAACAATAATAACAATACGTCAAACAGCAACATGAACTTGAGTTTTTGTGCAGCCTTATTAATATCTAACCAGGATCATTGCTGTGAAAAATCACATCATGTTGCTGCTGATCTGTTTCATGCTCATCAGTTCGCACAGACTCATGTCCGTGCTGCTGTTCAGTGTACTGTATTGTGTTCATTGTTTTTATGCTTTTAGTGCTTATCTTATTTTTAGTTTCTAGTTCATATCTTAGATCTTATTACCGTTTTTCTTTTACTTTTTACTGTTGGATGTAACTGGGACTCAGTGTACATAATTTCGTTCCACCACAGCTGTGAATGACAATAAAGAATATTTGTATCTGTGTAATACAAAGTATCTTCTGATTCATATATCCATTGTTATTTTATTATTTTCATTATTTATAAAACAGTTGAGCTGCTTTAACTAGCTCCAAGAAGCAAATAGCAGCACCGTTCTTTGTTTTATGCAGTTATTTAAAAACAGTATCTAGACTGGATTAACCACATTGTTCTTCTTTTACAGTCAAGAGAAAAGAGTCACCAGAATTGAACAACCTGTGTCTTCTCTTGGATGAAGCCCATGAGACAACAAGAAAAAAAAGCATTAGGTGGATGCAGTCATTTTATTTTTGTACATTTTTCACTTCTTACTTTTCCTATTAAACTTTTTTTTTTCTTAAGTGGTGTCATTGAACAATAATTTCCTAAACATATTTTACAATGTTAAGTGTGTATAGTGTTTGTTTAAAACCATACTGGAAGTTAAGAAAATTTTCCATTTGCATTTGACCTTTAAAGAATCGTAAGAAAAGATTATTAGAATCTGCTCAACTGTTATTACGTTATAAATTATTTGATTCTAGGATGAAGTCAGACAAAAACAGTCAAAATTTCAGAAAGGACAGTTTTCAGTTATCAACCGTCCAACTGTGACCCCTGAGAGTTTCAGCTGAAAGACCTGGTGCAGCTTTTATTAGAACCTGCAGAGATTTGAACCGCCCGTCTGAGGAAAATAGGCAGGTGTTCAACTGAACTGTAAACTCATGTTGTGTTGGTCTCCATCCATCCATCCATCCATCCATCCATCCATCCATCCATCCATCTTCCGCTTATCCTGATGTCGGGTCGTGGGTGCAGCAGCGTAACCCGGGAGGCACAGACGTCAACATCAACCCGATGAAGCTGTTCTTGGAGGACCACAAGGAGTTCCCAGATCAACTAACACTTAATTATTAATACTTTGTTTTTACGTTTAAAGCTGGGGTATGTAAGATTGTAATGTAGTCTGTAACTTTTCAAACAATATATTTTTAACATATTTCTTCACTCTGTCACTATCTACAGACAAACTGATGTTAGACAAAGTAATCTCTGAAAAAAACTATAGTCCCCTTGCTTCTCTATCAGCATTTATAAAAACACTGAAAACACAGAGTGACCAGGACACTGACAGCCAATAAAAACAGAGTTGTTTGTCACGCCCCAAGCCACGCCCCCACCTATCACTCACAGCCTCAGCGCCGCGGCTCGTTCTCATTCAAAGGATTGCAAAGCGATGCAGGACTGTTTTTTATGTGACACAAAATGTATTAAATATCCCTTCTTTATCCCAGAGCTGGACTTTTATTTAGTTTTTTTGCAAAAAGTCAAGTGATCGCTTCATCCTGCACTGACAGGAATGAGGAAATGGATTTGTCACGACTCACGAGCGAATTAAAACATGTCCAACGTTGCTTCGTGAACCTCTGATGATTTCTGCTGGATTTTGTGTTGTAGGATGAGTGATTCGTGGTTTTATTATATTTTTTAAACAGTTATATTATCATATAAACACAGAACTTCGCAGCGCAGAGACAGGAGAAGGTGGAGCATTCCAGACATTCCAGACCAGCGCTGACAGAAACGAGGAAGTCACGAGCGAATTAAAACATGTCCAACGTTGCTTCGTGAACCTCTGATGATTTCTGCTGGATTTTGTGTTGTAGGATGAGTGATTCGTGGTTTTATTATATTTTTTAAACAGTTATATTATCATATAAACACAGAACTTCGCAGCGCAGAGACAGGAGAAGGTGGAGCATTCCAGACATTCCAGACCAGCGCTGACAGAAACGAGGAAGTCACGAGCGAATTAAAACATGTCCAAACGTTGCTTCGTGAACCTCTGATGATTTCTGCTGGATTTTGTGTTGTAGGACTAGCGCTCCATGGTTTTATTTTATTTTATTAGAAGGTTTTATTACCATAAACACAGAATATCGCAGCGGCTCTGAGCAGACAGCAGCAGGGGGGCGGAGCTGGAGCAGATCCCAAGTTCAGCAGAGCACGGACTGTGGGAGCAGAATGCTTTTCTGCGCTGAAAATATTTCTAAGTCCCAGAGTGTTCAAATATCGCATACTAAACCTTTAAAGAAACAAGCCTTTTATGTTTAAGGGCCCATTTAAACCAAATTATCCATTTGCATCTGACTTTTAATTAACCCTAACAAAATAATAATAATAATAATAATAATGAATTTAATTTATAACGCACTTTTCATTAATGAAAATCTCAAAGTGCTACAAAATGCAACAAAATTAAAGGTAAAATAAAACAAGTGATAAAACAAGTAAAATCAATAATAGTATCAACTAAGATCAAAGACAGAATCATGAGGAGGTAGAGTATGCTCGCTTAAAAAGAAAGGTCTTCAAGCCGCTCTTAAAGTCAACCACAGACTGTGGAGCTCTCAGGCAGTCAGGAAGAGAGTTCCATAGGCGGGGGGCAGCCACACTGAAAGCCCGGTCTCCCATGGTCCTTGATTTGGTTCTCGGAATGTGAATGAGATTAAAGGTAGTCCCCGACTTACGAGCGAGTTCCGTCCCTAGGGGGCGCTCATATGTCAAAAATTCGTAAGTAGGATCACCAACAAAAAAAATAAAAAATATTTTTTTTTTTTTTTTTTTTAGATATGAATACATGTACAGTACTGTACAGTCACCAATCACTTAGCCTATCCTAACCGTTTTTAAAGATGAAGGAGTGAGTTTAATTGTCTCCATTTCACATAAAGGGAGCTAGCTCCCTTTATGGGAATGGAGCTTGCATGGAGGAGGGAGACAATTCCCTAACAATAATAATTCACAGTTCCATTCACAGCACATTCAATTTAAATAAAAAGAATAGTTTTGAAACAGGAAGTTACCCGCTGTTTTGGAAATGGATCTGTCGTCTTTTCAAAATAAAAGCTGCCGATCCTCGTAATTTCTTACTGGAATAGATTTTCACTTGACAATCTAGTGTAACAACATCACACTGCTACAGTTGGATTGTGGAATTGTTTGGAGACAGATGTAAAAAAAAAAGCCAAGTCAATGTTTGTGTTCAAGAGAATGATCAAAACTGAATTGTTGAAAAAATATATATGAATGGAGTTTAATGAGAAATGTATGAGAACTAGAAAATTGAATGAGTTACCGTATTCATCTTGTTTTGTTATTTATAGACAGGTAATTGTTGTTTGAATTTATTATTTGAAAAAAAGAAGCAGATATAATAAGATTTTTTTCTTCCTCTGCTACCTTTCATTATATATATGTATGTACTGTATATATATATATATATTGATGTTTGGGGGAATGCGTGTAAAACAATCACAAAGCCTATTTTTGTATTACAGAAAAGAGCTGTAAGAATTATCACTAGAAAACATTACTGTCATCCATCAAGTACATTATTTTATCAACTGAAGTTATTGAAGTTCCATGATTTGGTAGACTATAATATTTTATCAGTTATGTATAGGGCTCAAAATAATGCATTACCTTTAAATATCCAAATGCATTTTGTTAAAAGACAAAGTTGTTATAATCTTAAGGGGACAGAGATGTTTGTAAAACCACAATTCAGAACTAGTTTGAAGGGACGTTCTACCTCAATCCAGGGAATTAGATTATGGAATGGCTTGGAGAATGTAGTTAAAAATGCCAAGTCAATGTTTACATTTAAGAAAATGATCAAAACAATGTGTTAAAAAATATATGAAATAGCGTAATGTGTATTGTATTAGTTAGAAAATTAGAAAGAGTTAGTCATTTTGTACTATTGGTTGAAGATTATTATTGTATAATCTGATTGTTGAAAAAAGTTGGTTGAATACATGGTTGATTATTATTGTTTAATCTAATTGTTGGAAGTAAGGGGCAGATACAATAAGATTTATTCTTCTTTCTGCTACCTTTCATTTTTTTACATTATGTACATTATCATTTATGAGATTGTCTTGTATTGTTTCTTTGGTAAAAAAATGAACAAATTTAATAAACATAAACA
>JBBPBX010014218.1:0-11047 GCA_038048925.1 Garcialebias charrua
CAGGATGGACCTGAGGTGTTGGTCAGTCAACTTGGATCTGTGGCTGGCTTTGTTGAAGTTCATGACGCTGAACGTCTGTTCACACACGTAGGTTGAGCCGAACAACGCCAGCATCTTCTGTGCCGTCCTCCGGAGGTTTGGAAACACCGCTTCATTAAGTGACGCATAAAAGTCATTCAGTGTAAGAGACTTGAACTTCTCTTTTAGGACAGCGTCAGCCTGAAGGTCGATCAGTTCTAGCTGCAGCGCTTCTGGTGCTGTTTCGGGGTCTTGTGACAGGGGACAGGCCACCAACTGAAGTGACTTGTTGATTTTCTCAAAATCAACAAAGCGACGGCAGAATTCATTGTTGAGCGCATCCAGTGACTCGCTGTATTTCTTCACGTTTGCGCCAGCCTCCTCTTTCAGTGTGGCTAGTGTGGGGAAATGAGTGAATGACCCATTTAAGATTTGCTTGGAAAATAAAGCCAGCTTGGCTTTGAAGGCTTTCACACTTGTGTACAGGTCATGCACAAACCGATCCTTCCCCTGTATGGTCACGTTCAGCTCATTCATGTGTGAAAATGTATCCACAGCAAACGCAAAGTCACAAAGCCAGTTCTTGTTGCTCAGCTCGGGAAATTCGTTGGCCTTCCCCAGTAGCTCCAAAAATGCACCAATCTCCTCTTTGAGGTCCCACACTCGTTGAAACACTTTGCCCAAGCTTAACCAGCGGACACGGGAGTGATAAAGAAGGTCCTGGTGCTCTGCATCAGTTTCCTCCAAGAACGCAATGAACTGACGGTGCTGAAGTCCCCTTGCACGTATAAAGTTGACAAGTTTTACGACAGGATCCCTAACATGATTCAGCTGTAATACAGATTGACACAGAGATTCCTGGTGGATGATGCAGTGAAGGAAAATAACATCCTGATCAGGATTTTCTTCTTTCACTTTATCCTGGATTCTCTTCAGCAGGCCAACATTTTTCCCTGTTAAATTTGGAGATCCATCTGTGGTGACGTTGATAAGTTTACTCCAGGGCAGCTTCATATTTTCAATGACAGCAGACACCCGGTTATACAAGTCCTCCCCCCGTGTTTTTCCTTTCATAGACTCCAACGTTAAAAACTCCTCTGTTATTTCAAAAGTATTGTTAATTCCTCTGATAAAAATGAGGAGCTGAGCAGTGGAATTTACATCATTGCTTTCATCCAGCGCTAATGAATAAAACGTGAACGACTCCGCCGTTTTATTTAAGTTGCTAGTAAGATCTTCATCTATCAGTTCCACACGGCGAGTCACTGTCTTGCGTGATAGACTGATTTTCTCAAACTTGTCTTTGGCCTCTGGACACAAGACACCTGCTGTCTCCACCATACATTCCTTTAAAAACTCGCCTTCAGACAGAGGCTTGCTGGCCTTTGCTATTTTGAATGATAGCATAAAACTTGCCTTGGTACTTGACTCTTGGATGGCACTTTGACGGTGAATTTTGTTGTTGTTGTTGAGCTTGTAAATTAGCTACCAACTTCTGAGCTGTAGCTTCCCGTTCTTTCTCTGACTGCTTGCTAGCATAGTTGGCATGTTTTGTGGTAAAGTGACGGCTGATGTTATACTCTTTAAAAACCGCCACAGTCTCTTTGCATATCAGGCATACAGCAGTAGATTTGTGTTCGGTAATATTGGGTTGTCCACTCCTTATTAAACACTCGACATTCTCTGTCCACTTTTCTTTTTTTAGCTCCGCTCATCATTACAGAGAGGTTGAGCTTCAAAGACGGAAAATGCTGAGTAATAGTATGCGTTCATAGGGTGTCGGAATGATCGTAAAAATCACTTTCCCACTGGGGAAAACAACTCGGCAAGACAAATCTTCCGACACCATTTGAATGCAGCATAAGACAGCGCACCTCAACAAAGGTCAGTGTATTAGAGTGTGGTGCAATCTATCGGGAAACACCAAAATTGCAAGGAAAATAAAACATTAACAAGATTTACCATTATAATTGATTCTGATTCGGGGGGCCGGATTAAAACGCTTAAAGGGCTGCATACGGCCCCAGGGCCGTAGTTTGCACATCCCTGTGTTAAGCTCAGGAACACTTCTGATATAACGTCAGCTAAGAAATATATTTTTCTCAGCAGAGAAATAATAGTTTTTTACCTTGTTTTATTGAAAATTCCTTCGTGGCGGCAGCCATTTTGAATGACGACGTCAGTCGACGTCGTTCAAAACTCCGCCTTCTGCTCTCTGATTGGTCCGGTCAAAAATCGGCCGGAGAAATCGTTGTCTATGGGAGGAATCCCAGACTGTGCAGTGAAGGGAAATGAGAATTGAGCGGAGCTGTGCAGGAAGGCGAGGGCCAGGCTAGTGGTGTCGTCTTAGTGTACGAAATCTTGTGACAGTTTTTTTTTAAGTACTTTCCAGTCAGGATCAGGTTTGGTTTATTTGTCATACGCTGGTGAAGATTCTCAGTCATCCAGGACATGATAAAATCAAAAAACGTTCAATACAGAAACAACTGGACTTTATTTGTAACAGAAGACGTTTCGCTCGTCATCTGAGAAAGCTCCTCGGATGAAGAGCGAAACGTCTTCTGTTACAAATAAAGTCCAGTTGTTTCTGTATTGAACGTTTTTTGATTTTATTTGTCATATGCAAAAATCAACACAAGGTCAACAATGCAATGAAATGCTGGAGACGAGAAAAACCGTCTTGACTCGCCATAAAAGAAACAACAACAAGAAATGCCAAACCGTGCAGCAAAAATGTAAAAAACAAAGTGCTAAAATTGAAAAAGAAACAGTGGGAATCGGTTCTCATTGAGGTTCTTTCAGCAGCGTGGTTCTGTATTGTTAGTGGCGTGGTCTTGTTAGCAGGTCAAGTTAGCAAGTCCCGCTAGCAGCTTGATGGTAACAACGACCACAGCAGCTGCCCTCACAGACTGTACCTCCAGAACCGGGTCCAGCAGACAGAACATCCAAGGTTTTCCTCACGGAGCCGAACTGGTCCGTAGAGTTTAGTCCATGCAGGCAGATGGAGGATCATGGAGACGGCCACTATGCAGAGCCCTGAGCCCAAAGCTGGAGGGGGCCCAGGAACTGAATCATGATGGCAAGGCAGCGACACAGAAAACTCCAAAAGTGTGTCGTGATCATTCCTGTAGCGTTGGTGTGCAGTGTAGGCGCAAGAAAAGTTAAAATAAGAAAAACAGGAACAAAAAAAGATTGAGTCGAAGCGTAGCTTCTGTCAGTGCAGCCGTACTGCGGCGCTCGTGATGTCACATGTCCCTGTGTAGCCAATGCTGTGTCTGCATTTATTGCACAAAGTCAAGTCTCATTGCAGGTTGGACTTCACCAGGGCTGTCCACTGTGTCTGATCCTGTTTGTGGTATCATAGGTATCATAGACAGGATCTCAAAGTGTTGGTATGGAGAAGACGATGTCTGGGTTGGGAATTTCAGGGTCTCGCCTCTGCTTTATGCAGATGATATGGTTCTGTTGACATCGGGTCATGACCTTTAGCGTGCACTGTGACGGTTTGGAGTTAAGTGTGAAGCTGAATGAAAGCAGAATGAAAGTTAGCGCCTTGACATCTGAGACCATGGTTCTCAAATGGAAACGGGTTGAATGGAATGCTCCCTGTGGGGGTAATGATGGTAAAGAAAGAGTTGAGTCAAAGGCAAAGTTCTTCATTTTCTGGTCTGTCTATGTTCCAGCCCTCGCCTATCATCTGGTATGGATTATGACTGAAAGAACAAGATCCAATGGATGCAAGCAGCTGAAATGAGCTTTCTTCATATGCCCTGGCTCATCCTTAGAGATGGGGCAGGAGCTCCATTAGCTGGGGGAAGTAGAGCCGCTGCTCCTTGGCACCTAAAACTCTGTTGAGGTGAAATCAAAAAAGGCGTTCAATACAGAACAACTGGACTTTATTTGTAGCAAACAAGACGTTTCGCTTCTCATCCGAGGAGCTTTATCAATTCAGTGAGGAGACAGTGAGAGGGGGAAGTTATAACAGTATAATATAACAGTATAATAATGTTATAACTTCCCCCTCTCACTGTCTCCTCACTGAATTGATAAAGCTCCTCGGATGAGAAGCGAAACGTCTTGTTTGCTACAAATAAAGTCCAGTTGTTCTGTATTGAACGCCTTTTTTGATTTTATCATGTCCTGGACGACTGAGAATCTTCACCAGCATCTGTTGAGGTGGTTCGGGCCTGTGATTAGGATGCCTCCCTTTACAGCTTTTCTGGGCATATCCATGGGCAGACCCAGAATGTGCCGGAGGGATTGTGTATATTCTCAGGGCACGGGGGTCCCCCAGGAGGAGCTGGAATATATTGATGGGGAAAGGGATGTCTGGCCATCCCTCCTGGACCTGTTGCCTCTGCAACCTGATAAGTGGCAGAAGATGGAAATAGAGATAGAGTCATCAGATTAATCAAAGCAGACAATAGTTGTTTTGACAACAGCTTGCTATCCTATTGTGTAGAGCAGGGCTGTCAAAGTCAAATACACCGAGGGCCAAAAAAACAAATTTGCTACAATCCAAGGGCCGGACTGGTTCAATGTTTATTACTGTATAAGGGGGTGATATAAGAATTTTTTTTTTTCTTTTTGCACTCTTTTCATTCATTGTTTTCTTTTTGATGAATTTGTTTTATTTCGTCTTTTTTAAATGAATGAATAAATGAATTAAATAAAATATTAAATAGCTTTGCATCTGCTAAGTTCTTGGCATAAATAAACACAGACATGTTCCTGCTTTTATTTTACATTGTTTTATAATGTAGCTGTTTATATTTTGTTTTGTTTTTTTAATACAGTTTTCTTATGATTTTTAATTAATATGCTTTTCTATGATTGTTTACTGTTGGCTGCAAGTATCAAGCTGCGAAATCCTTCATTTTCTACAGTTGATAGCTGTTGGTCATTAATTATGATGAAGTTTAGCAACTTCTCGGTGAACATTTGAGCTCCGTGGCTTCAGCGATGTGTTTTTCTTATTCAATCTGGGGCAGGCGCTCTGATTTCGGTCAGCCGCTCTCAGCCTGTCCCTCCTACGAGACGGTCAGACAGCAGGTTGGACTGGACGCATCTGTCCGCGGTCGGTCTCCCTGTTTCGGTTCAGCGAGAGTGGCGTTCCGCTGAAGCCCCAGAGCTCGAATGTCCAACGTAGAACTAACTTGACCGCGGTTTAATGTGGCGCTATGGCTCTACAGACGTTGCACGTTGCTGTCTTGTGGTCTTTAGTGTAAAATACTTCCACACAGGGGACATGTTACGATGAAAAGTTGGCTAGCTGTTAGCTAAAGTGCTACTCACAGTCCACACATTGTAGCTGGCTGCAAACTATGAAATGGATTTCCTGAATGTGACGTAAGGCGGGTCTTGATACTCTGGGTTCACGAGACACGACTCCGGATCGGATCGGCCCCATCCCTACTACTGTTGCATTGTGGGGAATGTAGTGTTGGTGCGTGCAAAACACCAGCGGGCGGCTGTGGCCTGCGGGCCGTTTCTAATAGTAATTCAGTATCACCCAGGGCGCCATAGATAATTAATTTGCGGACCGGATCTGGCCCGCGGGCCTTGACTTTGACATATGTGGTGTAGAGGATTGTATCCTATTATGTAGAGTACAACACTATTCAACAAGTAGGGTGGTGGGTAAATTTCCTTAGTCAGACTTCCTCTTAGATCCAACATTTGATTATTGTTTATTCTAAAACACAATTTGTATTAATGTCTTCACAGCCCTACATTAAAAAAAAATCAAAAAGTTGCAAACAAATAAATTTAACGTGCAGGGATTTCAGGTTTGTAAACTTCTACTTGCGCTGCCACTACAAATCAAAAACTTGTTAATCGAATTGTTTCCATTAGAGCACTTTGCATCTGTAACCACAATGAAGAGGAGGTGGAATTGTTTTCTCGTGTCAAATTGCTCAGATGAAAGTGCTGAGGATGTTGTCCGTCCCACTCAGAGATGTTATTACAGCCGGAAACATCTTCACGCAGCTCAGAGAGGACAGCTCACTCATCCCTCAGAGTCATGATTCTTACGTTCACCTGCTTCCTGCTCCTCACAGGTAAGCTGAGGACATTTTGTGAGATGCATGTGGCTGTAGACTGGGAAATTTCTATTTTACTAAAGTTATTTTCTCCATTAAGTCACATTGTCTGTTGGATGTTGATCATGTGGAGAAACTTTGAACTTTCAAAATGCTAATTTCTCTGTCTTTTTGTTATTACATATACAAGCCCAAAACCAGAAAAGTTGGCACGTTGTGGAAATCGCAAATAAAAACAGAATACAATGACTTGCAAATCTTTTTCAACCTATATTCAATTGAACACACTGCAAAGACCACATACTTAACGTTCGAACTGGTAAACTTTGTTATTTTTTGCAATTATTAGCTCATTTGGAATTTGATGCCTGCAACATGTTTCAAAAAAGCTGGCACAAGTGACAAAGAAGACAGAGAAATTTGAGGAATGCTCATCAAACACTTATTTGGAATATCCCACAGGTGAACATGCAAATTGGGAACAGGTGGGTGCCATGATTGGGTATAAAAGCAGCTTCCTTGACATGCTCAGTCATCCACATAGAAGGATGGGGCGAGGGTCACCACTCTGTGAACAAATGCGTGGGCAAATTGTCGAACAGTTCAAGAACAACTTTTCTCAACGAGCTATTGCAAGGAATTTAGGAATTTCACCATCTACGGTCCGTAATATCATCAAAAGGTTCAGAGAATCTGGAGAAATCACTACACGTAAGGGGCAAGGCCGAAAACCAACATTGAATGCCCGTGACCTTCGATCCCTCAGGCGGTACTGCATCAAAAACCGACATCAGTGTGTAAAAGATATCACCACATGGGCTCAGGAATACTTCAGAAAACCACTGTCAGTAACTACAGTTCGTCGCTACATCTGTAAGTGCAAGTTAAAGCTCTACTATGCAAAGCAAAAGCCATTCATCAACAAGATCCAGAAACGCCGCCGGCTTTGCTGGGCCCGAGCTCATCTGAGATGGACTGATGCAAAGTGGAAAAGTGTTCTGTGGTCTGATGAGTCCACATTTCAAATTGTCTTTGGAAACTGTGGACGTCGTGTCTTACGGACCAAAGAGGAAAAGAACCATCAGGACTGTTATAGGCGCAAAGTTCAAAAGCCAGCATCTGTGATGGTATGGGGGTGCATTAGTGCCCAAGGCATGGGTAACTTACACATCTGTGAAGGCACCATTAATGCTGAAAGGTACATACAGGTTTTGGAGCAACATATGCTGCCATCCAAGCGACGTCTTTTTCATGGACGCCCCAGCTTATTTCAGCAAGACAATGCCAAGCCACATTCTGCACGTGTTACAACAGCGTGGCTTCGTAGCAAAAGAGTGCGGGTCCTCCCCTGGCCTGCCTGCAGTCCAGACCTGTCCCCCATTGAAAATGTGTGGCGCATTATGAAACGTAAAATACGACAACGGAGACCCCGGACTGTTGAACAACTTAAGCTGTACATCAAGCAAGAATGGGGAAGAATTCCACCTGAAAAGCTTCAAAAATTGGTCTCCTCAGTTCCCAAACGTTTACTGAGTGTTGTTAAAAGGAAAGGCGATGTAACACAGTGGTAAATATGTCCCTGTGCCAACTTTTTTGCAATGTGTTGCTGCCATTGAATTCTAAGTTAATGGTTATTTGCAAAACAAAATAAAGTTTCTCCGTTCGAACATTAAATATATTGTCTTTGCATTCTATTCAGTTGAATATGGGTTGAAAAAGATTTGCAAGTCATTGTATTCTGTTTTTATTTGCGATTTGCACAACGTGCCAACTTTTCTGGTTTTGGGCTTGTACTATAAAATACTTTGTACAAGTTGAAGGACCTTTATGGATTTTTATTGGAAAACAATTTTTGGAACATTCTCACAGTTAGACAATTACATAATTAACTTCCACGGAGGCTAGCAAATAAAGTTTTACTATTTTTCTGTAAATTACTCATTTCATAATTTGGGAGTATTCTCAATCTGTCTGTTTTCAAAAAAAATTATGCCAAACTTAAATGGAAATAAAAAATTGTTCAGTGGACCACTAACCTCTTGCTGCCATGATCCTTGTGTTTTTCACTGAACTACAAAATAAAATTAAACTCGAGGTATCCCAATACCTCATCACTGAACCATTTGTAGAGTGAATGTTTGTAGTTTTCACAATGAGTGCTTTTCAGAACTGGAATTTAACAGGGAATGCAAGTAAATCTTATTGATTATGGTGCGTGCAAGGTATTAATATGAGTTACAGTACATCCATCCATCCATTATATTTTAACCGCGTCTCCCTTTTCGGGTCATGGGGGTCCCTGTTGCCTATATCCAGCAGTCACTGTGCAAGAGACAGAGTGCACCCTGGACAGGTTGCAAGTTCATCACAGGGCCAGGAGTTACGATGTGTATAAAAATAGAGTTACAGTCCATCCATCCATCCATTATATTTTAACCGCGTCTTCCTTTTCGGGCAGTTTATTTATTTATTTATTTTATTTGGATTATCTGAGGCACTACAGTGATGGATCATTAAGAGTGCAGGAAGCAATTGTATCAGCACCAGGCATCGTCCGAGCCGGGGGGTGGCCAATGGTGGCCTTGGCCACCGTATATTAATCTTTGGCCACCCTGGGGGGCCACTACAAACATTAGAGGAAACTACTGTATACATTAATATGGGGCGGCCGTGGCGTAGTGTTAATGGCAGTTGTCCCTCAATCGGAAGGTTGGAGGTTCGAATCCCGGTTCCCCCACACCATGTGTCGTTGACACTTAACCCCGAGTTGCTCCCGGTAGGAGTGGAAAGCGCCTTGCATGGCAGTCTGCCGCTACCGGTGTATGAATGTGTGTATGAATGGGTGGATGGTTGGTATTGTAAAGTGCTTTGGGGCCCCTCATAGGGGGCTGGAAAGTGCTATATAAATAAGCTCCATTTACCATTTACCAATATTAAAACTAGAAAGCATAGTTTCCTCAAATGAAAGGTGTGGTTTGTTTACATAAGGTGGTGGTCATCTTTGAGTTTGATGTTGCAACCCAATTAGTGATTTTTTTTCCCTTAAACGCAGCCACACATCAAAATGGAAACTGGCATCTCACTTTTTTTTTAAAGTTATTATACTCACATCATGAAACCAGTGTGTCTCTTGTGCTGGTCCCAAGCTTGGGTAAATGGTGAGGGTTGTGTCAGGAATGGCATTTGATCTAAAACACTTTTGCCAAAACCATAATGAGAGTTAATCAAAGTGAAACCATACTGGATCGGTCGAGGCCCGGGTTGACAACGACCGCCACCGGTGCTGTTGACAAAAAGGGTGCCGGTGGAAATTGTGCTACTGTTAGTCGAAGACCCCGAGGAGGGAAACGTGTCAGGAGACAGAGGGAGAGGAGGAAAGTGAAGAATGTAGGACTGAGGGTTGCAACTCTAAATGTGGGGACAATGACAGGCAAAGGTAGAGAGCTGGCTGACATGATGCAGAGAAGAAAGGTAGATGTTTTATGTGTCCAAGAGACCAAGTGGAAGGGCAGCAAGGCTCGCAGCATTGGAGCAGGGTTCAAACTGTTTTACCATGGTGTGGATAGAAAGAGAAATGGAGTAGGGGTGGTCCTGAAGGAGGAGCTGGCAAAGAATGTAGTAGAGGTGAGGGCGGCCGTGGTGTAGTGGTAAGGGCAGTCGTCTCCCGATCGGAAAGTTGGCGGTTCGACTCCCGGGACCCGCACCATGTGTCGTTGTGTCCTTGGGCAAGACACTTAACCCTGAGTTGCTCCCGGTAGGACTGGAAAGCACCTTGCATGGTAGTCTGCCGCTACCGGTTTATGAATGTGTGTAGCATTCAATATATGTGTAGCACTTTGAGATTTTCACTAATGAAAAGTGCGTTATAAATTGAATTAATTATTATTATTATTATTATTATTATTATTAGAGGTGAAGAGCGTGTCAGATAGGTTGATGAGCCTGAAGGTAGAAGTAGAAGGTCTGTGTAGAAGTAGATGTACATTCTGTGTAGAAGAGGAAACCTGAGGGAGATTGGAGACTGTAAGGTTGTGGCAGGGGAGAGCGTGGCCAGACAGCATTGGATGGTTATGTGTAGAATGACTGTTGTTGTGAAGAAGAGAAAAAGAGTAAAACCAGAGAAGAAGACTAAATGGTGGAAGCTGAAGAAGGAAGAATGTTTTGAGAAATTCAGAGACGAGCTGTTGGGGGCCAAGATGGTGTAGTGGCAGGGCTTCCGACTTGGGACCCGAAGGACCCAGGTTCGAACCCCGGCCACTACACACCTTGGGGTGTCTATGAGTGCACATCTATTTCCCCAGCTCCCCGGGCGCTTTCTATGGCTGCTCACTGCACCACCTGGTGGTGGTTGGGTTAAATGCAGAGACGAATTTCGTCTATGTATGGAAAACATACACAGATGACAAAAATGGACATTATTATTATTATTATTATTAAAGGCTCTGGCTGATAAGAAAGAGCTTCCAAATGACTGGGCTACTACAGCATCAGCAATTAGAGAGACATCTAGGAAGGTATTTGGTGTGTAATCTGGACACAGAATAGATGATAAGGAAACCTAGTGGTAGAATAGTGAAGTGCAGGACACCATTCAAAGAAAGAGGTTAGCCAAGAAGAAATATGACAGTAAGAGGACTGAAGAGAGGAGACAGTAATATAAGGAGATGGGAGAGAAAAGAGGGAAGTAGCTAAGGCAAAGCAGAGGGGGTACAATGAGTTGTATGGGAGATTGGACACTAAAGAGGGTGAGAAGGACTTGTACCAATTGGCAGGACAGAGGGATCAGGCTGGAAAGGATGTGCAGCAGGTTAGGCTTATTAAAGATAGGAATGGTAATGTTCTAACATGTGAGGAGAGTGTGACAGGATGTTGCAAGGAGCACTTTGAGGAGCTAATGAATGTAGAGAATGAAAGAGAAAGAAGAGTAGAGGACATAGAAACTGTGGACCAGGAAGTGGAAAAGATTAGTGAGGGTGAAGTCCGGA
>JBBPBX010014218.1:15510-33780 GCA_038048925.1 Garcialebias charrua
AAAGAGGAGGAAAAGAAACTCCATGCTGAAGGTTTATGAATGTAATGAAGGAGAACAGCAGAGGAGAATGCTGGGATGGAGTGATGGAGGCAGCTGGTGTGCTGGGGAGACCTCTACTGGGTGAAGCAAAAACGAGAAGCATTTAAGGAACATAACCACTGATTGTGCTAAAAACTATATTTTTTTACAGAACATTTCCCTTGATATACTGTAGCACTCGCTTATAAATTCCAACAGTTAAAAATATTACTAGCACATTTTTATTTGTTCACTTTTCATACTTTTTGATCATTTTTCTTAGAAGTGTTTTTGTGTAAAAAAATATTTAAATGTTAAATGTTCTATTTAAATATTTAGTTAATTTTTATACATTTACCATATTTTCCAGCATATGAGTCGCTCTGAGTATGAGTCGCGGTTATTATGCGTTACCGCTGACCCCCGGGAAACGTGGGCCAGTGTCGTGCCAAAAATCGATTGGCGGCTGCAGGAGTGCGCACGGGAGGCCTCGCTGTTGCAGGTCTTCAAAATTTAACAAGATTAACACTTTAAAACCATTATTTATATGCTGGACATTATAGCACAGGTGTGTTTCAGTTTAACCTTTTCCTTAATAAATGCACTTTAATGGTCAATGTGTGGCGGGGGTAGCGGTACAGGAACAACATATATACATGCCGGTAGTTGTCAAAAACCTAGAGGGCCCTCTAGCACCTCCAACGTCTGCAAATGGTAATGTTTACTCTGGTTCATGTCAATATGAATGAACATTTAAAGCCACTTCAGCATATAAGTCTCAAGACTGGCAAATCTATGTAAAAAACTGTGACTTATACGTTGGAAAATATGGTGGATATGTTTGAGTAATCTGCAGGATTTTAACCTCAGAACGTGAGCTTTATATTGAAAAGCGACATTATGGATTGTTAGACCTTGACAACACAAAATCAAGTGTGGCAAAAAGGCAAATCCTGATTAGAATCAAAATATATAATTTACAAAATGCCATGTTCATGTTATCATACTTTTTTTTTCTCATGCGCTTCATTTAATTAAAAAAAGTTTTATGTTTCGCTTTCCATAAACGAGAGAACTTTTGGTGTTAAAAATACAATTACATCAGATTCACTGTTTTCTGTTGCCTTTTTGTAAGTGTTTGTGATAAAATAAATGTGTTTTATACAGATCGCGTCTGCAGTTATGAAGACGTCTTAAAATACATAAACTTGACCAAAGACAACAACAGATATATCATGAGCCGGCCAGTGAAAAATTATAGAACCACGACAACCGTCAAACTTCAAATGTTAATCTACGCCATCCTAGATGTGGTAGGTTCCTCAAGTAATTTTCATTTTTGCCCAGTATGTATCCCTAGAATGTTGAATGACTGTAAAAAGTTCATGAAGACTTTTATTGCACCTATAGAGAGAAGCTGACCAAACCTTTATATCATACATTTGGGTTCACATGGTGAGTTTTCTTTTAAAAAATACACATTCTATCAATTAAATAATTAATTAATAGAAAAACATATACCTTGCATTAATACCTTCTTCTCAATTGGAAGTAAAACTTGTTTATTTATATTGCATCCTTTTTGCTTCCTCCTCCTTTTCCTCACAGTCTTTTTTCTCTTTTTTTTTCCTTGTTCAGCTCTGGCAAAATGATTATACTAAGTGGGATACAAACAAGTTTTGTGGAATTCCTTACATAGAAGTTCCGGCTGAAGTTTTGTGGAAACCAGACCTGATGATTGAAGAAATGTAAGTGTGCACGCTGATGCTTAAACTGCTAAAATAAGAGTATAACAAGCAAAACTCTCCAATATTTTTTGTACTTCATTGTGTGTGTTGCCTGTTGTTTGTTTGTTTGTTTGTACAGCACTTGGGTTGGCCTTGTCGCTGTTTTAAGTGCTCTATAAATAAAATGGTATGATATGGTAAAATCGCTAAGTATTGCAAACATGTTTGTAAAATGAATTTAAAAAAGCATTTGACATTTACAAAAGATAGCGTAATAGACAACACTAAGAAAAGAAAAATTTTGTTTTTGGGTTCTTGTTCTGTCATTCTTGTGTTTTTCCCTCCTTGTAGTTTCAGCTCCCGTCACACCTGTCTGTAATCCTAATCACCCCAGGTGTTCGTCTTTTGCCTCGTTAGTGTCTCTATACATTCAGTGTCTCTGTGGTTCTTCCTCTGTCTGTGGATTATGCTCCCAAGTCTGTTGTGTTCTGTCTCCCTATGTGTTCCCTCCTTAAAGAGTAAAGGCCGCAGTATAGCTCTGCGTTGGGCCGAACGCCGCTCGATGCGCGTGTGCTGTGCGCAGGCAGTTCACAGTATAGCTCAACGTGAGGCTCCAGCGTTTTCGCTCCAAATACATAGTTCCCACACACGTGACTAGAATTCTAGAATTCTGGAATTTCCGCCATTTTAGTAGGATAAACCGACGCGAGCAACCAGAGCTACTCTTGACCAAGGCGCTGTGGTTGGAGTTGAGTTGGAGGAATAAATGTCAGACGAAGCGGTACTGCCCCCTGGTGGAGAAGGGCAAAAAGTTGTCACGAAGAAGTTACTCTGAGTGTCCACAACGGAGCAGATTCGCAGCTTTAAATTCATGGATGGATGCTTAAGATCCAGTAACAGAGTTGTGAAGGACGTCCAGAGCTCGTCATTGCTGTCTTCATGTTAATAACAGTTCTGGTGAATGGCAGAGTAAGTGATTACACGTAGATGTGACGTCCCTCGTAGCTATAGCAGCTAAGCTAGCTCTTTGCTAATGGTGTTGTTTACTGCGTGCTAAGCTACGTAGCTTGAGCTACAGTAAATATAACCGATTTTTAACATAACAAAGAATAGCTTGGCTAATGTAACTTGTGCCACAGTAAATATCAGCCATGTGTACTTTAGTAAAAGCTACATCGGCTATGCTAATCTGTGCTACTTTTTTATCTGTGCTACTTTAAAGCATAGATATTAAAGATCGTTGCTTCAGCTTAACTGATGAGCTTGTTAGTAAGGATGGCTGATATTTCTCACATTACATTATTTATTTAGCCTATGACTGCCTTTCATACTTAAATTAGTGTTAACAAAATAAATTATTTATAATTATTTCTCAGTCATAGTATTAACGTTTCTCAGTAAATGTCAGATATTTATTTTCCACTGTGATTTGCCTTTGTTAATAAAGTTAGTGGTGAAAAGTTACAATTTGGTAACTCCTTTTACCGTAATCCATTAGTTAAATATTGCTTTAAACCCTGAAAGCATTTTGTTTTCTCTTTCTGTGTAAGATGCTGAGTCCCAGGAGATCGATGAAGCTGGATGGATGAAAGATGGATGAATCTGCTTTTCAAATACATTTGGTGTTGCTGTGAAAACACACATTGCTAAATGAACGTGTGCTTACCTTTAGTTTGAATAAAACAGTTGTACCAAGTTTCACCTTGTTTATTTCAATAATTAAGTTGTTGTTTAATGTCCAATAATGAGAAGTTCTACTGCACATAAATAAAACCTACATGTAGTGATTGTTCTTAATTGGCAACTTAACTTACCAGTTTAGTGTTAATTATTAACATGTACAAAACATAAAAACATGCATGTTCCTGTTCATCCTCCAGTAGTAGACTGATAAAGTTCAGAATAAAAGCTATAATTATAAATTCAAAACAATTTAAACTGAATACAATATGAGAACTGTGGGTGATTTTATATATTTTAATGAAATGATTAATCAAAACACTCTTCAACAAGAAACGATGCATCCGAGCGCAGTTTCTGATTTTAAACAAATGAACAGATTTCTCATCATGTGGGACCATCCGACTGGAGCAGCCAACCCCTCCGGATCTGAGACTGGACCCGGGTCTACGAACTATTCACTCATCTGTACCTTAAAAAAATGAAAAGATTAGTAAACATTGTCATTTTTTGCATCACAAAGTTTAAAATAAGACTCCAAGTTTGCTACTCAAAGTATAAAAAATAAATACAGTTGCACCTAACAGCTATCGTACCGGTAAGTGTGGCTGTCAACTTCAGTGTGGGGTTCTGGTCACGAGTGACGGAAGAATGGAGCGTGAGCTTGACAGACGGATTGGTGCAGCATTTGCAGTATTAAGAACCTGTTAATGACCAGATCATTTTTATTATGTCTTGAAACATTAAAGCCTGAAATGGACTGAAAGAGGGTGGACATTTTTTAAACAACTAACACATTGTGTACCTAAAATGTCATTTCCTCCAGGATGACTGGCAGCTAGTTTGCAGAGCTGCAGCAGACTCAGGACCAGCTTCAGTAACACCCTATCAGTAGGATTAGCTGCAGAGGACAAAAAGAAAAAAAGTTTTTATATACAACAGGTTTTTATTCATGCAAAGTTTGTTTTTGTGGAATCACACCGTGACATTTTCTGAGCAGCTCTCGGATCTGCTCTTTGTTGTGAGTTTTGCTTGTTGCATTACCTGTCTCAGTTTGAGACAGTTTATCTGTCATTAACGTGTGTGTATCAGCCTGATGTCACAGGGTAAATAAAGGTTCAAAATAAATCATTAACAAGCAGCTTCCTAACAACAAAGAGTCTAGGATAAACACGGGTGGGACACCTTGTTCCCGTGAGTGTTACGAAGTGGAGGTTAGCATTAGCATAGCGTTGCTAAGCTAACGTCAGTAACAGACAGTAACAGAAGAGCAAGAAACTGAAAAAACTGTTCAAACACACACAGTTTCGCAAAATTATTCACATAGAATCTTTGTTTACCTGACTAGAAGTGATCGGAGCGTATTCTTGATGTTGTGGAGGGCAAATCCTTCCGGTTGATATTACACAGCCAGTAACCTACGCTGCCACTAGTGGTCAGGAAAGGAAGTATTACCAACCAAAATGGCGGAAAACCCGAAATACCTCTTATGTGACGTCACGTGGGAACTATGTATACTTGACGTAATTTGTGCAACAGCAGGGCGGAGCGTTTACCTACGGGACAAATTGAGGTCGCTGATTGGTCATTTGCTGACACGCCTACTGAATTGATTGACAGGTCGGTAGGGGAAAAAAGGCACGAGCTGCGCAGCGGTGTTCTGTGTTTATATGTTGATAAAAATTTCTAAAAAATAAAATAAAAACAGGGAGCGCTGGTCCAGAACACCAGGAAATCTGCAGAACCTCGCACAGCCACGTTGGACATGAGTTTAATTCGCTCGTGACAAATTCATTCATTTCCTCATCATTTCAGTCATGGAGTCAGCGGAGGAGGAAGTGATCACTTGACTTTTGGCAAAAAAAACAAAAAAAAGGCCAGATCAGGGATGAAGAAGGGGAATTTAATACATTTGTGTCACATACAAAACAGTCCGGTGCTGGGCAGTTTATTGTGAGACAACGCGCTTGCGCTCGCGGTCGTAAAATTTGAGCTTGGCGCGTTCACGCCCGCGTTCAAAGGCTTGTGCCGCGGCGTTCAAACGGTGTCTAGCGGCGTTCGGCCCAACGCAGAGCTATACTGGGGGCTTAAGTTTGCTGCCCCGTCAGCATTTGTTCCATTTATTTATAATTAATTAAGTTTTTACTTTGAGTCTCTGTTGACTTCCTGTGCGTGGGTTCAGCATGGTAAGCAGAACATGATGGGTAAGTTGTATCAGAAACGTGAGCTTTCAGTTATATATAATTTTATAATTGTTTTACTTAAAAACATAACATTCAGGCACTTGTGGGCCTCAGTTCAATTCAGTTCATTTATATAGCACCATGTCACAACAGAAGTCATTTCAGGGCACTGAACAGAAACATTCAGAAAAATAACAAGTTAACACTATTTATCTGAGGAGCAGACTGCTTTGGGTTTAACACCATCACAGACTTTCATATTGAGCAAGCATGAAGGCGACAGTGGAAAGGAAAAACTCCCTCGTGAGGAAGAAAACGTAAGCAAAACCGGGCTCAGGACAAGCGGCCATGTGCTTCTGCTTGAGTTTAGGCAATGCTGATACAGAATCACATACAGCGTCTGAACAGACCACAGAATCTGACTATTTATATAATAGGAATATCAATGATCAGCCTTAACAAACAAAAAAGTTTGTGGAGCAGTGACTAGCATGTCCTGAATTATGCTCAATATGCAATTAAGGATGGAGTGGGATGCTTATGCTCAGTATTCCAGGTAGAAACAGCTAACAAAGTTAAGTCAGGTCCTCTGGACGGTTTCTTTTTGTTGAAACGTTTCGTTTTTCATCCAAAAGACTTTGTCAGTCAGAGGAGCCGAAACAAACTCAGACTTATAAGTGGCACCGATCAACCAATTTGGTGGTGCTCAGGTGATTTCTGTAGTCCGCCCTCTCCACCGCTGCCTGCTCAAACTCTCAAACTAGTTTGAGGCAGTCATGGCAAAAGTGGTTCAAAACCCAGATTCTCAGTCATCCAGGTAGAAGAATCTAACAAAGTTAAATTGGCTTCTCTGGGCGGTTTCTTTTTGTTGAAACGTTTCGTCTTTCATCCAAAATAATTCACCAGTCCGAGGAGCCGGAACAAATTCTAGCTGAGTGGCTAGAAAGGTTGTTTCACATCAACAAGGCCTTTCTTGAGTTTCTCCCTTTGTACACGTGAGTTTTTAACAGGTTCTTCAGTTTCCTCCCGCAAACCAGATGCTTAAATTATGGGTTAATTAGTAACTCTAACTGTCGCTATAGACGTGACAGCATACATGTTGTCTCTCTCACTTTTCTCTGTGTGGTCCTGTGATGGACTTGCGATGTGTTCAAAGTGTATCTCTCGTAAAATAGAAATAAAGTAGAGATTGGTACCAGCTCCACCACCACCCGAAAGGAAAACGTTGTTGAAGAAAATGGATGGATGGATAGATTAGAGTTGCTCTCGGGTCCGAAAAATTGGCCCCAGGCCACAGCCATCATCTCCGAACCCCACCCAATCTGACGAATTAACAGTAATTACAGGTCCAAACCGGGAAAAAAAACGTTTTTTATTAAACTTTGACTGCTTATCCCACCAACTATTCTTACCGGTTGGTGGATGCACGTTTGAGTAAAGAGGACAGAAGATCGGAGCTGAGGAGCCATCAAAGTGCATAAAATGCTTCCCCAACTTCTGCCTGCATTGGCTCCTGCTCTGACATGTCGGATATTTTGCAATCTCACCTGTTCGGGACATCGGCTGTGCGTGCCCTCTGAGAATCTCAATTTGGCCCTGTGGTGGACTGGTGACCATGTTGTCCCCTTGCCCATTGATGCATATAGAAAATAGAAGGATAAATGAATTACCCTGATGCATGCTCAATAATCCAGGTAGAAAAATCTAAAAAAGCTAAGTCTGGTCCTCTGGACATTCAAAAAACAAAACAAAACAAAGCAAAAAAATTGTAGAAAGACGAAATGTTTCTACAATTTTTTTGCTTTGTTTTGTTTTGTTTTTTGAATGTCCAGAGGACCAGACTTAGCTTTTTAGATAAATGAATTATGGATGGATGGGTCTAGGCTATGTCTTTAGTAAAGACTATTACCAGAGCAAGTATAATTTTCAATTAAACTGAAAATATTTTTAAGTTTAAATTATAGCTCATTGCATAATGGTTGCCTCTCTCGATTCTGCTTGAGGCTTAACCTGTTAATTTGAGTTTTTATTTATCCCCCAGTTTTTGTTTTTATCCTTCAGGATTGAGAAAGACAAAGCTCCACCCAGCCCTTTCCTTTGTATAAATGCTGACGGCACTGTGGAATTAAGGAACGACATAGTTGCAATCAGCACCTGCGAGATGCACATTTATACGTTCCCCTTTGATACCCAGATGTGTAATGTCTCCTTCAAATCTGTTTTGTATGCTGGTAAGCCCTGTTTACATGCACTTTAATAATTTGAACTCTTTTCTGAACTGGAATGTATTTGAATGGAATTCATTGACATGTACAGCAAATAATCATAATAATCATGATTGGAATTGTTTTGGACTTCTCTACTGTTTTATGTACTGTATAACCGAGAGGTGACCATTTAAATCCTTCATTCTTGAGAAACTTCTTCATTAATTTGTTTTCCTTTTCTAATCCTCTCAGATGATGAGATAAACATTATTGAATTTGAAAACAAGACGATGGCCGCCGAGTGGTCTTTTGAAGCAATGCGGTCGAAGTTTGAGTGGATGTATCTCGGTCAGAATGTCACCACCAAAACTGTCAACTATTTTGGCTTCAATCAAAGTGTAATTGTATACACGGTAAGTATTTTATGTACTAGTCAAGGTTTTCTAATTGTCTGTTTTTGCTGAACCAAGCTGTGGGAACATGTTGGGAGCAATATGTAAAACAAAGCATGGTACTTTCACTCCTGGTACATGCAGGGTATGTGTCTTGTACCTTTCAGGTATTTGCCTATTATGCACCTGGTATTACCAGGCATGTACTGTGCACATACCTGGTACATACTGTGTACATGGTCCATGCAAGGTACACAACTGGCACATATATATTGTTTTGTACTTGACTGTGTTGTGTGGCCACCTGAGTGTCTATTGTTGCCTCACAGCAATTTGTCATAATAGCTGCCAAAATATGCATTTTTAGTGTTAGTGATTTTGTTTTGTATATGCTTTGTATTCATGATAAAAAAATAACCACTAAATGTCATTAATTACCAAAAGTCTACCACATACTTTGACATACTGTAAATGTGCAAAATCAGCAGTCATGTTTTGTTGCAGTCAATAATAAGTTGTTTGTTTACATTTGAACATCGATTAGGACACTTCAAACAGTGTCGGAGCACAACGGATATTGATTAGATGAAATATGAAAACAAACAGAGGCAGGACGATAGAATTAAAGACGCCGGGTTGAAAACGAAAAGCTAACGTCTATGGAAATATTCTACATTTGGGGGATAAAACTGAGAGGTAAAGCAAAATTTGAAGCTAAGCTCATCTGTAAATGAACTCTTGCAATATTCTAAACAATGTTTCTAAACGCTCAGAATGTCATGATTTCAGCTCTCTGCCTCCGGCTGCACTCTCAGCCACGCCCACTTCTCCACTCTGCAGGAGATCAGCTGATCAGCTGCAGGAGAAAGCTTCTCCCACAGCTGTGGGCTGAACACACGTGTTAACTCGTTTAAAATAATTTATTTTAAATAAATAAAAAATCCATGCCAATCGTGCGGCTCATCCATCAATCAGCCAATTGTGTGTCATGTCCAATCTTTAAATTAAAAAAAAAACGCAATAGAGTGAGTCAGTGACAAACAAACTGTGAAGTGGTGAGGGACTACTGCGTATCAAGTAACTGCTGGTTGCTGCTGCGGTTGCTGATACACAATAAGATCCTTGAACTCTTGAATATTGTTGTGCATAGATGTGCAAAAACAGCTTCAAAAGTCAATTTTACTTAGCTTCTCAGGGAACACAACAAATAGACAATTTAACATCTCATGCACGGCTCAGCACAACTGTCCACCAATCCCCAAGCAGGCATTCATTTACTTTTAACATTTAAACATCATTTCTACCAATACTTCATCGTATTATATACTTTGTACTATATACAGTATCATTGTGTATATATACTACTGTAGGGACATTTCTGTTACTATTACCCAACTGGAAACTGACTCTTGTCTCTAACACAAAGGAGTTAGAGGTTTGACCATCTGTTACATCCTTTCACAGATCAAAATGAAGAGGAAATCTGCCCTCTATGTTGCAAACTTCTTGCTGCCTGTACTTTTTTTCTTGTGTCTGGACTTTGCCTCCCTCCTGATGTCAAACGGTGGGGACAAGATTAGCTTCAAGGTCACAGTGCTGCTTGCCGTTACAGTGATGCAGCTTATTCTCAATGAGATTCTACCTGCAACCACAAACAACATTCCACTCATAGGTAAATATAGCTGGAATTGTGTCCCCAGCTAGGGTTTGTATGTGGCATTAATGCTGTCACAGAATATTGCGAAAATGGAGTTGAGAGATGCAAAGCAGGACAGAAAGGGAGGATAAATCAAAAACAATGATCTGACACTAAACAAAGGAAACCAGTCTAACATTTTACTGAAGACAAAAAAGAAGTGAGTCACAATCTGCAAACAAAGGTCAGGAGTGTCAACAGCAGGAGTAAAACTAACTGAAGTAGCCTAACCAAGCTCCACACTAAACTAGAGAACGTGGAAAAAGAACAACAATTTGCTGCACAGAGAAGAAAACAAAAGTGATGATGATTAAACTATGGTTAACTAAATTATCATACACTGAATTAATCACATTTGTGTTGCCCCCTCTTTGTTCAAATAGAGGCAACAGAATGCCTCTGAACAAAGGTTACACTGCAGGTCTTAATGCTCAATTCCGATTTTTTTTTTTTTATCCGATCTTTTGGTGTGAACATTCACACTACATTTTATATGCGACCTGCATCAGACCTGCATGACTCCAGTGTGAACGCTCTACATTGCAGAAGCGACCCGCATGCGCAGAAGAAAACATAGCGCGCTGATCAGTGCAGCTGTTGATGTGAGGAAATATTAAAAATGAGCTGCAGCTGTGTTCTGCTCCACGCCTCTTTTGGATCCGCGCTGCGGCTCATGTCTCATGTGAGTTGCTTGTTTGGGCTTGTTTTCATGGGGCTGGTCGCTTGTTTTTGTCCCGAGATCTGTCAACACTGCTGACGCAGCACCCTGTGTTTGAGGAAGTAAACATGGACGCGCACAACAGTTTTCAGTGTGTGTTCGTAATTTTGAAGTTGTTGTAAGTAAGTAATTTATTTATATAGCACATTTCCCAGACATGAGAGTCACAAAGTGCTTCACAGGAGGAAAAATAAAATCATAAAATTATAAAATCACAGAAATAAAATCATAAAATCATAGAGATACTATACAAAAATCACAGAGATACTATACAAAAAGGTAAAACATAACTAGCTCTAAAAACAATGTACAAAGTTAACCAAACGCCTGTCTGAAGAGATGAGTCTTAAGACTGTTTTTAAATGCAGCTGTTGACTCGGAGCAGCGTATTGTTATAGGGAGAGCGTTCCAGAGCCTCGGAGCCACCACTTCAAATGCTCTATCGCCACGAGTTCTAAAATGAGTTCTCGGAACTGTCAGCAGTAGCTTATTGGAAGACCTCAGAGTTCTAGATGGACAAAGAGGCTTCAAAAGGTCCAATAAATATTTAGGAGCCTCACCATGTAATGCTTTAAAAGTTAATAATAAAACTTTAAAATGTGACCTAAAATGAACTGGGAGCCAGTGTAGAGAGGCCAGAACCGGAGTGATATGAGCTGTTCTGGGGGTTCTAGTCAAAAGCCTGGCTGCAGCGTTTTGCACAGATTGAAGGGAAGCTATGGAGGATTTACTAATCCCCACTAAAAGGCCGTTGCAATAGTCTAGGCGAGAAGAAATAAATGCATGGACAATCATTTCTAATTCCTTTTGTGATACAATAGCACGTAGCTTAGAAATATTCCTTAAATGATAAAAACTGTTTCGAGCTAACAATTTGCAATGATTGTCCATTGACAGAGAGCTGTCAAAGAGAACACCCAGATATCTGAGGTTGTTTTTGTTCGCAAGGTTTAAGAACCCAAGATGCTTCTTAATTTCAATGATTTTATCATCCGGAGCAACGATAAGCGTTTCAGTCTTGTTAGCATTTAGCTGCAGGTGGTTATCATTAAGCCATATCTTAATGGCTGATAGGCAGTTACTGAGTTCAGTCAATTTATAGAATTCAGACAGTCGAAATGAACAATACAATTGAATGTCATCAGCGTACACATGGTATGAGACGTTACAATCGGGGAAAGCTAAACATCCAAATGATTAAAGGCAAAAACTGAGAAGAAAGCAAGCAAGTAGTGTGTGCGTCGGTCTCACTGCAAGTACAGAGAGCTCGTCCCCCCCCCCTCGCCCCCACCCCGCTCTGAGCTACTACGTGTCCCCTCTGTCTGTACAAACATGCGCGGGCTCAATTAAATGAGCCGCACAGTTCTGAAAAAGTCAGATGTAAGTCATATGAGCGTTCATACTGCAGTCGCGTTGAAAACTTCAGATATAGGGGGCTGGAAAGCGCTATATAAGTAAGTAAGTAAGCTCCATATATCCGATTTAAAACCACATACTGAAACGGCCTGGGTCGGATTTGAAAACATCGGATTTGTCACGTTCAGACTGTCGTAAAAAAATTGGATATGGGTCAGATGGGGCAAAAAAATTGGATTTGGGTCGGATTTGCCTGCAGTGTGAACGTAGCCAAAGAGGGGGTTGTGGATGAGTGGTTTGAACAGTCGGCTTCCAATGCAAGAGTTGGGGCTTCGATTCCACCAACAGTCACATGCCGACGCATCCCTGGGCAAGACACTGAACCCCTCCATTGTCTCTAATGTGTGTCCCATCAGTGTATGAATTTGATAAAGCACTGATTAGTCTTTGTACAGAAACAGTAGTAGAGCTCTGTATGAATGGGCAACTGAGGGCACAGATTGTAGTGTAAAGCACTTTGAGTATCTCAATAAGATAGAAAGGCACTATATATATATATATATATATAAGTACAGTCCATTTACCATTTACCATAATATGGAGTTATAGGTCTGCTTGTGCCAGATAATTGAGCATGCAGTGAAATGTGTGTGCACACGCATATTAACCTGAGCAAACAGTAAGGTTACCTGTTCAGATGCAACTTTGCACGTTCAGTTGTTGGAGTTAGCACTCCTACTTCTAATTATGACACTACTTTAGAAGGTAATAATATTGTTTGTCCCAGTCACATTACTAGTTCAAGGTTCAACGTTCTTTATTGTCATTCGCATCACATGTTGTACATGAGGTAGAATTCAATTGTGTATTCAAGGTCCCAGTTACGCCCAAAAAAGAAATATATCTAACATTTACACTAACATTAATATTTTAAATAATATGTAGTACACAGCAATCTAAACAAGAGTCGACTGTGAGCAGATGGGTATGAATATAGCAGCTTATAGGTAAGAAATCAGAAGCATGGATAAGGTGTCAAATGTCCAATTAAAGTGAGTGATTTGTCTGGTTAGGAATTTGAGTCTTGCTTGCTTGGCAAGATGCATCAAATCTCGGGGAATATTTTCAGGCACAGATCAGTGGTGTGCCCACTTAATTTGGAACTTTCGGAATCCACAAGACCCGCAAAGACTCGAGGCAGATACAATTCCGTAAAGTTCTGCCTGTCTCCAAAACAAATGTTGTTTATCTGAATTTGGCTTCCTCAGCTGGCCTTGCAGGCCACCATATCTCAATTCACCTGGAGGTTCTGTAAACTGATACTCTGACCCCCTCCCTCCCTTCAAGGTAGTCCATCGATCAACCTGAGGGAACCAGCTGAATAATCATTCTGTCATCATTTCAGTACTCTTGGATTCTCACTGATGTTGTCCTTGGCCATTCCCTGACACCCCTTGAGAATGTTTATGGATCTCAGCGGAGGGAACTGCTGATTATTCCATCCTTATCCGAACTCTTACAGTGTCTCCGGGAGCGTCCTTGGATGCTCTCACTGCCCTTGTTGTCTCCCCCCGCACGGAATGTTCTAGGTCACCATGTGCTTGTCTATGCGTGGTGTTTTTTTCATTATCGGCGTCTTTGATCTCAGCCAAGAAGAAAGAGTTTGATGGGATTTTCCCCTCCAATTTCCTACATGTGTTCAGTTCCACTACCTTATTTGTCTGTCTAAACAGATCTCCCTTGTAAATGAGTCTCCGAGGCTCAATGGGCTTTATCTGTCTAAATAAAGGTTGAATGAATTCAGGGTAGAAGCTCAAGTCAGATGTTTCTTAAATAGAAGCTTAGTCAAATTAAAATGAAATGTATACCCAATCACATTATTAAAAATTAGATTTTAAGGGATTGTCATTTTCCATTGTACTAGGTGAAAATAAGTTTAAATATCTAATAATTATTTCAAAAGTTTAGGGGACTGTTTAAACATTTAATAGACTGAGTTGGAAATGTGGTCTATTCTAGAAGGAGGGGCTCACCCAGGGACGCCATTCATGTTAGAACCACCACTGGATGAGTAACATTAAAAATAAATAAAATTGATTCAGCCTATGATGTCCCTCTTAATGATGACCTGTTTGCTCTTCTTAGTGATTTACTGCATTGGATGTTTTGGTATGATGCTACTCAGCCTTCTGGAAACGATTTTGATCAACTATCTGATGGAGAAAGATTCAGCATCTCAGGACAGCACAGAGCAAAATCTGAATGAGGAAAGAGGTGATTACCAAAGATACGTTCATTTTAAGTCACGAGAGTACTTTTAAACTGTACAAACTAGTAAATATGAATTTAGTTTGTCATTTATAAAATGTCATTTTTGCTTACCTAATTGTATATAAATTTGTTTAAATCACATTTGTGTCCACCTTGTAGAAACTCATGTGTCCATGTATGAGAAGTTGGCTGATCAAACATCGTCAGTCTACAAAGAGGTTGGTTTCGATTAAAGTTTTGTCATTCAAATAGGAAAAAGAAAGATGTTCATGTTTTTAGGATTTTTTTTAGCTCAAATAAAAATTGTTATTGTATTCAAAAAATGTGGAAACTAAAATTAGAACATTTATTTTTACCTTGAATTAAGTTTTTTATTTTTTATTTTACTAAAGGAGAAAATTATTTGACTATCAAGCTTGAGCCAGAAACTTTTATGCCAAATCAATAGCCCAGCTGCTCCTTCATTACTGTAATTGGATTTATGTACAGTATAAACTAGAAAAAAGTGGACAAAAACGGAATTTTGTGGTACACCCAAGTTTAATAAATAATCGTTCCTCACTATTAGCGACACTGCACTTGTTATAACTTAAAACAGTGGTTCTTAAACTGGGGTCCCCGGATCCCTGGGGATCCGTGAGCTGGTGCTTGGGGGCCTGCAAATGATTTTTTTTAATCCACGCACATACTGTAGATGTTTAACAACTTGTTAAAACACTTTGTACACCAAAATGTAGGGAATCACATTTACTTTATTCAAAAATTTCTGACACCCGCTGTTTGCATTCCAGCTTTAATCGGTTTACAAATTAAGCCCTGTTCCTTGGTATGACTACTGATATGATTCTGTTCAGTTTTATGTCAAGTGTTTTCTGTAATAATTTCAAGAAGTGGCAATACATTCATTATGTTCATTGTGTGAATACTTAAAGTTTTAAAGTAGTTTTTGATACTGTTAATTTTCTCAAATCTGTCATTTTTGGAAGTTGAAATTAAAAAAAATTGTTAATTCAGTGTACAGTATCTTGAATGAAAAATACCCCATGTTTAAAAGTATAAAAATTGTATTAACACAGTGGGAGTGGTGGTGCAGAGGTTAAGAAGGTGAGCTTGTGATTGGAAGATCGCCGGTTCAAGCCCCGGTACCGACGACATCAAAAAAAAAGTGGGTGGAATAAGGGAAGCAGTCACACCTGTCTCCACCCTCATCTGCCCCACTCTGGGCCCTTGAGCAAGGCCCTTAACCCACACCATCTGCTCCCCCGGAACCCTAGATAGCTCTCTGCTCCACACAGAGGGCTGTGGTAGCTCGGTGGTCTGTGGTTGTGTCAGGAAGGGCATCTGGCGTTAAAAAAAACAATTGCCATGTCTTCGTGCGACTAGTTCGCTGTGGTGACCCCTGACGAAGGGAGAAACTGAAAGAAGAAAAAATAATAATTAACACTATTATAGAACATGTCTCAAATATTGCACAAATATTTTCATTGCATTAAAAAAGACAAATTGAAGGAAATTATTTAACAAACATGAGGGGGTCCCTGAAACTTTTTCTCTCCTGTAAGGGTTCCCTGAACTGAAAAGTTTGGGAACCCCTGAGTTAAAAGACACTTAAACCAGTGATATCACCTTTTCCTGAAGTTCCTCCACTTGCGCTCAGAAAATAGCAGAACTGCCCCCCCCCCCCCTCAGCCTTGCATACAAGAGACGAGAAGACAGGAAGTTTGTTGCAGCAGGTGAAAAGCTTTGGTTTTAATTGTGACAAGGAGCTGAAGACAGTGCATGAAATGGAAAATAAATCAAACTGTTTGGAGGCTCAGTTTGTCCTTTAAAGACCGTGTAAAGTGAATTTCAACATTTTCTTCAATAAACATTATAAATGTCGTAATTGTAATCTTGTAAATGAGTAAAAAGTCTCAAAATTGTAGCTCAATTAATTTTGGAGTTATAGATCAAACTGTGTATAAACACATTTCTCTTTCAGGATTTTTTAGGCGTGGTTTAAATGTGACCGCGTTTCGTCACGCGGTCACAAGCCCCACCCCCTGCAGCTCCAGCCGTTATAAATGCGTTCTTCCGTGGAGCCGTTCAC
This sequence comes from Garcialebias charrua, assembly GCA_038048925.1. Taxonomy (NCBI): domain Eukaryota; kingdom Metazoa; phylum Chordata; class Actinopteri; order Cyprinodontiformes; family Rivulidae; genus Garcialebias; species Garcialebias charrua. The sequence goes on from JBBPBX010014218.1 coordinate 31,848, forward strand.
TCGCTACCGACCGTCTCCCTCCAGTACTGGCGTGCTGCTGGAGCGACCACATGCCACCTGCACCTCCGCCCCCCCCCCGCGCGCGCGCGTGTGTGGCGATCAGACCCCGCATGCATGTGACCGGGTCGCGCGCGCGCGTGTGTGTGTGTGAGTGAGAGGCGATCAGACCCCGCATGCATGTGACCGGGTCGCGCGCGCGCGTGTGTGTGTGTGTGTGGCGATCAGACCCCGCATGCGATGTGACCGGTTCGGACCGCGAGTCCGCTCATCTTCTAAAATAGCGCTGATTATAACAGCGGAGTTATGTGTCCTCAACTTTAAAAACATAACCAGAGTTGTTAGTGCACTAAAAACAGCGTAACTCTTGGAAAAAGGAGCTGCTGGAAGCCAGAACTCAGATAAAAACAGAGCAGGTGATCTCTGCTTCCCCCGTATGCCTCCCCACACAGCTCAGCTCTGAAGGGGGCTGGACATGGCGCAGTACTGCGCTGAAATCACGCCCACGTGCGACACGCCCCCAGCGTTCTAGAGCAAGGCAAAATCATGTTTTTTCATGATTTTTGAGACTTAATTTTATAAGGAAATCAATGTTTTTAATCAGTCAGATTTATATGGGTGATTAATAACACATATTTATGCCGTGTGACAAAATAAAAACACAAATTTAATTTCACTTTACACGGTCTTTAACTGTTAAAAAATTCTATCAAAGCTCTAAAAATGTTGCATTTCATTTTTTTTTTTTAATTCAGAATATGTTTGACTTCTGATGACAGTTATAAAAACATAGAAGCCTTTGCCTTCCAGTATCTGAGCTGAGTGTAATTTTGTTCATAATCTGGTTGATAAATTGTTCACTGACTGAATTACGCTTGCAGGACAGCAGCAGCCAGCTATTCCTTGCAGTGGAAAAGGTTTCAGCTGAGCTAGGAGTGATTAAAAATTTTGTACTTCTGTCAAGAAATAAGGAACAGAAGACTGGATACTGGACCACCCTGGCTAACCGAATCAACAAGGTTTTCATAGTGTTTTATGTCACAGCAGTCGCTGTGTTCTTATTCACCGTGTGTTTCCTGTGGATCTCAACATCGCAACCAGAATAAAAATGCAAAAAGCAAGATTCAGTTTTCATAGTGTTTTATGTCACAGCAGTCGCTGTGTTCTTATTCACCGTGTGTTTCCTGTGGATCTCAACATCGCAACCAGAATAAAAATGCAAAAAGCAAGATTCAGTTTTAGTTCTCTAATGTAAGCATGGCTCTACATGTATTCTTCTTATTTATATAACACAGTTTCTGCTGACTCTGCTCTGAGAGAACATTTCTATAAGTCAAAGATTTTACAACAACTTTTTCCTAAACTGTTTTGCACGGTCTATAATCGGATGGGCGCAGTGATACAGAAATTATGTTTTGTTGCTATTTTCTGCACTAATTATAGAGTCTCTGCAATCAGGTCCAAGAAAGCTGTGCAAACACAGAACTTTGATGGATCTTCAAGCTCTGGTACAAAGTATTTTTAATTGTGCATCCGTGTTTTATTCAAACAACATCTACAGTTGCATGTTTTACAGTGAACACATTATGCATATTAACTTGTCTTTTTCCGATTACTCAGGTGTGTTTGCATGTTTTACAGTGAACACATTATGCATATTAACTTGTCTTTTTCCGATTACTCAGGTGTGTTTGCATTATTTGTACAATGTTTGCATTTAATAGTTAAAATATTGTGGTAATGTTTATGTAATAATTTAAACAAACATCATAGTATGTTTATAATTTACAACAAAACAGTGCTCTTCTGGTGGAAATTATTAAAATATAAAGCTGTATTTCTGGGATTCTTCTGTAGTAACTATTTTTTGCCAGTTAAAATGTAGAACGTACTCAAGTGATCACTTGTAAATGGAATGCATACTACTGAAATAAAT
>JBBPBX010014218.1:33832-51227 GCA_038048925.1 Garcialebias charrua
CACACAGTATATATAGTGTACATGTTTTGTAGCCAATAAGCAAATATTGTAATTTTAGGATTATCTTATTGAAGGGTTGGAATGTTTATGTACTTTGTAGAACAATGACAGCAAATGAGGTGCATTAGCAATTTAGTTTTAATATCTTCTTATTTGACCAAATAGTTCACTTTGTTTTTTATTATTATTATCATTAATAGTAATAACAATGTTTAATTTTCACTGGACAATAAGAGCTATTAAACTTTGGTAAAGTGCTGAAGAATATGCCCAATTATTAGACCGTTTGTTTAATTAACAGGTAAACTGAACAAAATCTTGTCACCTAAATTACTGAAAGGGAAGGTTTTAGTTTGGAGAAATGGGCAAAAGTCTTCATCCACGCTAGACTAATTGCCATCCAAACTAGGGTCTGAGTTTTACCATAACATACCATTTTATTTATAAAGCACTTTAATCAGTGACAGTGCTGTACAGGGACAGACAGACCAAGCTCATAGCAACAGAATACATAACAGGACACCAAATGTAGAAACAAACAAACAAAACAAAAATACAATAGAGGGTTTACGACAGATTAAGATCAAAACACATTTAAAGGACGCAGGACACAAAGAAAAGGTTTTAACAGAAGTTTATTAACTAAACTAAGGTCTTCGGCAGCAGTGGAACCACCACCGGCTTCTCCAGGCGTCCCACGTCACACTAAAATTAAAAAAAGAAAGTTCAACTGAGAGATGGGTTGGGGAAAAGCGGCCAAAAGGAATATAAGGCTGCCCAACAGAGCCAACTCCTATAGAGCCGTAGAACCCTGTTGGACAGCGGGCTACCTGTACCAAAACTCTAGGCCTAAAAGATAAAACAAAAAGCAAAAACAGGACTACCAGCCTTACCCCAACCAGAAAGTTATAAAAGTAAATGTATGCTAAGAAAAAGAGAAAAGAGACAAAAAAGCAACTTGAGCCAACACAGCTGTCTCCAGAGGACAACACTCCAGAGCCTAGTCTCTGCGACTCAGAACCCTCAACGGCTCAGGTTCCCTTCTCTAGGTAGTCTAGAGCCCACACAATCCTCTACACAAGAGAACCAGAGCACATTAGTGCTTTAACCAACACATTCAAAAATGAGTGTACCAATGACCTCTAACCTGCTAGAGATCACCACAACCAGGGAGGGTGGAGGAACTCCCAGTTCTACAAACAAACATCTGCAGGATTCTACTGATGAGTGTAAAAGTAACAATAAGTACACAGCAGGCTTCAATCTACCAACCTGTACTCTCAAACGTCCTCTAACCATCCAAACCTCCACTCTCAATCCTCCACACTGTTCAGGCTTTGGCCCAGAGCTTATAAAGGGAGAGAGTCAGCAGGTGTTTGCAGCTCAGCTAATCAAGCCTAATTAGCTGAGTAAAAAAAAGTGCTGCAAAAGGCTGTTGGCTTTCATCAGACTGCAGTCACACCTAAAGTCACACTGCAGTCAACCTAAACATAATAATGATGTTTTTTTAAGCTGTCTCACTCCTAGGGTACATAACACACCCACCGCCAGTTGTTTTGTATGGGGGTGATGTGGATGTCAGGTGAAAACATCTCACATCCACACATGCAAAATAAATAGGACCTTAGAGAGTAACAATGTAGCGGTCACAACAGACAAACGGACTAAAACATCATTAAAACTAGTCCGCCTAACCGCTAACATAAACAATATCATGTTATCTTAAAATGTTCTGAAGCCAAACAGGCAACGCTTGTCCAGGCTTACCCTGTAAGACTTGTTTTTGTTACCAGACACCAAACCAACATCAACATCATGACCAAGGACGCCAGTGGGAGAGTGGATACTCTTCACAACAGCCACAGGGAATCTGCCATGTTCTGCACCTGGCAGCTCCACCATGTCAGCTGCAACAGCTCTGTTCCCAGCCACACTGTAAGCACAGTAGATACAGTTAGACTCATTTACAACATGTCCTATATAAGGCAGCAGCATCTCATCTCTCACAGACAGTAACATGTTGTGTTCTTCAGACCCATCTCTTGCTTTAGGTTGAGGCGACGGTTCCATGTCATCCACCACCACTTTCTCTTTGATTTCTGTAGTGGCAGAAATGGGACATAAAGGAGCAGGAGAAGGTGTCACGTGTGGCTTCATCTCGCCTAGGCTCACTGGGACATCCTCTTCCTCAGAGCTACATAAAAAACATTCCCTCAGTTCAAAGTCATCCTCCTTTAGCTCTTCTAAGTCTGTTGAGTCCTCATCTGACTGAACTGGGGTTTGCTCAGTTTTAAGTTCAGTGTCAGGTTTAGTTTCATGTTCAGTGTCAAACAATGAAAAATAAAGTCACACTGCAGTCAACCTAAACATAATAATGATGTTTTTTTAAGCTGTCTCACTCCTAGGGTACATAACAAGAGGATAACAACAACAGCAATATGACTAACACAGTGTGATGCACACAGGCTCAGCACAGATCACACGGTTCTGAAAGCCAGGGAATTATAGTTTGTTTTTAAGCGAGATTTAAAAACTGTGAGGGAGGGGTCCTGTCTGACAAGCAGAGGTAACTCGTTCCACCGTCTTGGTCCTGCAACAGAGAAGGCCCTGTCACCTCTGCACTTGAGACGGGTTCCTGGAACTGTGAGGAGCAAATGATCTGCTGACCTGAGAGAATGTGGTGGGACATACGGCTGGAGCAGATCAGTAAGATAGGAAGGGGCAGAGCTGTTTAGTGATTTATAGACATACAAGAGCATTTTGAATTGGATTTGAAGATGAACCGGTAGCCAGTGCAGGGAAGCCAAAACGGGTCTAATGTGCTCTGTTTTGCTTGTGCTGGTTAAAAATCGGGCTGCCGCATTCTGGACCAGTTGAAGTCTAGCTATGGAGGTCTGACTGATACCAAAAAAGGAGCGAGTTGCCATAGTCGAGCCTGGATGTAATGAATGCATGAATTACTGTCTCCAGGTTATTTTTGGACATGAGCTTCAGCTTAGACAGCCGCCTCAGCTGGAAAAAAACAGGATTTAACGATCATATTTACATGATTGTTGAGTTTCAGAGAAGGGTCAAGTATCAGTCCCAGATTAGTGACTCTTTGTTTCACTAACTGTGCCAGAACAGAGAGGTTGATGCAGTGGTTGGTGATTGTGTGATTGGGAGGGAACAACTTAACCTCAGACTTCTTCTCGTTGAAACTCAAGAAATTTAAAGCCATCCAGTCTCTGATGTCAGTCAGGTAGTCCAGTAATGGTTGAATAGAGTGAGTACCGTTAAGTCTGAGGGGGAAGTGAATTTGACAGTCGTCGGTGTAGAAATGAAAAGGTGTGTTATGTTTCAGGAAAATGGCACCTAGTGGCAGTAGGTATAAAGAAAATAAAAGAGGGCCGAGGATGGACCCCTGCGGTACGCTGCCGAGGCTGAACGAAAATCTTTGATGGAGACACAAAAGGACCTGTCAGCGAAGTAGGATCTAAACCATTCAAGGGCTGACCCTGTGATGCCCACCTACTGCTCCAACTTCGCAATGAGGATCTTGTGGTTGATCGTATCAAAGGCAGATGTGAGGTCTAGTAAGAGAAGGAGCACAAAATCATCAGCATCTGTGAATAGGAAGATGCCATTAAAAACCTTAAGTAGAGCAGTTTCAGTGCTGGGGAGAGGTTTAAAGCCAGACTGGAATAGCTCTAAGATGGTGTGATCCTCTAGAAAGCATTTCAACAGGGACTCCACTATTTTTTTTCAGTAGTTTAGCGACAAATGGGAGGCTGGAGACAGGCCCAAAGTTAGACATGACTGAGGGGTCGAGGCTAGGTTTTTTTCAGGAGATGGTGGACAGCAGCATGTTTAAAAGATATTGGCACCACACCTGAGCTGCTATTCACAATGGCAAGAACAGGAGGGCCTAGATAAGGAAAGACAACAAAATCCACTCCCTTAGTGGTTAAGGGGAGTGGATTTTGTTGTCTTTCCCATTTTGTTGTCTTTCCCATAATGCTTAGCGGTTTCTTAGTTTTCCAGCTGCACCCAAAGCTGGAAAACTAAAAAACCGCTAAGCATTATGGGAAAGACAACAAAATCCACTCCCTTAGTGGTTAAGAGGAGTGGATTTTGTTGTCTTTCCCATTTTGTTGTACTGTATTTCCCATAATGCTTAGCATTTTTTTTGTTTTCCAGCTGCACTTAAAGCTGGAAAACTAAAAAAACCACTAAGCATTATGGGAAAGACAACAAAATTCACTCACTTAGTGGTTAAGGGGAGTGGAGTTTGTTGTCTTTCCCTATCATGCTTAGCGTTTTTTTTTTAGTTTTTCCAGCTGCACCATGAGTGAGAAGGACATGTGTGTGGTATGGACCTGCCTCTTGTGTGCTGTTAGAGTTTGTGTGTTTCCTGTTGTAAGGCTCAAGAGAGTCTTCGTTGGGTGTATCTCACACAATGTTAAAATGAAAAGTCTCAGTACAAAAATTTCATTATACAGATTCACATACCTGAACAGTATCGGATCGGAAAGGTATTGGTATCGGTCGATACCAAGTTTTTAAGTATCGGATCGGAAGTGAGAAATATGGATCGGTGCATCCCTAGTCAGCAGTAGGAGGGGGGATCGTGTCCCCCCTTACCTGTTGATGTGCGCGATCACGCATGTGTTGTCTGATCTTATCAAAACATGTTGACGTGTGATCAGACCCTTCCTGTAGAAGTGTTTGAGGGACAGGAACACAGCTTTCAGCTCCAGCTGATTGATGTGGAGCTGCGCCTCCTGCGGAGACCACATACCTCTGGTGTGCTGATTCCGGCAAATGCCCCACCCAGACTTTGAGGCGTCTGTCGTCACAAGGGTCAGAGATAACACTCTGCCCAGTGGAACACCCCTGCTGAGTGAAGCAGCGTTTCCCCATGGCTGCAGGGCTTTCAGACAGTCTGCGTCAACTCTGAAACCCCCCTCCCCCGTTTGGTGGGGGAGCGAGCTGCTGTTGTCTGTGTGTCCAGACCTGAAAAGGACGCATTCTCAATAAGCCCTGATGGATTGCAGCAGCTCCTGCTGCCATTAAGCCCAAAAGACGCTGACAGAGCTTGAGTGTCACCGTCTTGTTCAACTGGAAGTGTGCCAAGCAGAGCTGTAGGTCTGATAATCACTTTTTTGAAAGTCTCGCTCTGAAGTGAACAGAGTTGAGTCTCATCCCCAGGAACACAATGAGTCAAGAGAGGTAGGGGTGTGTGTGGCCCCCTCCTCTCTGCACGAATGTGGGCCTGTTTGTCCCTCCAGAGGGAGCGAGGGGTCTGACTGTGACAGATTGCCCCCCCCCCCCGTGAGGGCTCATTGGGCCTTTTGACAAGTGGAGTCTTATCAGAGGGGGATGGCCGACTGTGTGAGACGGCTCCCCACGCTCTTTATTGACTCTGTTTGCATTAAAAAATTGTGGGGTTTTCCCTTTAATGCTGAGTCGTGACACAGAACATTTTGAGCAGTTTGAGACTTTATTGTCGTGTGCAAACAACAATTTCTCTTTATTACACAAAGATTTGAGAGTTTTTGTGTGTTAAACGTTCTGAACCAGTTAATCGGGGTTTCTTTAACACAGATACTGTACTGGCATTAAAAGTTCTGCCTTTCTTTTTCCCGATGGGTGAAAGTGCCTGAAATGGCCGGTTTCGGCCATGGTGGAGTAGGCAGCGCGTGTGAAGAGCTCCGACCCAACGTTTAACTTTTGAGACCAAACTAACTTTTTTCACCACGAGTCAGGAGTAACTATAAGTGTTACAGTGCTCGACGTCTTTTGGACCTGCTCATGGCTACCAAGAAGCAAAAGGAAAAAGAAACCTCCTCGATGACCACGCGGAACACCGTTGCTAGTAAGTTAGCTACCATGGCTTCAGAAGCTAACTCTTCGGACGCTAGCTCTTCTGACGCTAACCTTACTAAAAGCGATGGAATCACGATGACGCAGTTAGTTCAGGAGCTAACAAAACAGCGTGAAAGCTTGAAGGAAGACATTTCTACTTTAATTCAAGCATCGCTTGTGCCATTACAAGCCTCGGTGAGCGCTCTATCAGAAACACTGGGCCTTATGCAGCAACGGCTAACTGCGTCTGAATCGCTTGTGGGTGACAACTTTGATAAACTATGTGCAACCGAATCTGCTGTCGAAGTTCTGAAAGCTCAAAACGTGGCACTCTTGGACCGTATTGAAGACCTTGAAAATAAATCACGCCGCAATAATTTGAGGATTATAAACATTCCTGAAGGCAGTGAAGGTGTGGGGAACACAGCTGACTTCATGTCGAAAGTGCTGATGGAGTTCACGAGCAGCGACGCTCTGTTTGATTCTGCCCCGGTGCTGGAGCGAGCACACAGGGTGGGTGCGAAGCCCAGCAGCTCTAAACACACACCGCGTCCCTTCGTGATTTGCTTCCAAGGATACCAGGAGAAGGAACGACTACTTCAGTGGGCAAGGCAACACTCAATCACCTACCAGGGGACCACGCTGAGGATTTATCCAGACTATAGCCCTGCCTTGTCGAGGAAACGTGCAGAATTCAACGGCGTAAAACAAGATCTTTACAAGAAAGGTGTAAAATTTCGCCTGCGCTACCCAGCTACCCTGCGGGTTTTTCATAAGGGACAAACCCTCGACTTTAAGACACCGGAGGAAGCAAGGGCTTATTACGACAAACAGGTGGTTGCAGAAGATGGCTAACTGTAATGTAGCTAATTGCTGCTGGTTGCACCTCACATCACTGAAACATAGAGACCACCTTTCTGTCTGGAGGACGCTCGAACACCTATGTGAGTCTGATTTCTTACTATAATTTGCTTTGGTTAACATAAGTGGTTACAATAACTTAGGATAATCATTATTATTATTTTGTTTTGCATACGAGACTGAACTTTTTGCAAGAGTATGCTTTGGGTAATTTAAATGACTATAATAACTTTTATTGTTATTTTTTATTTTATTTTATTTTTCTTGGACCATAAGTGTGCTTTGGCTGTTCTAACTGGTTACAATGACTCTTTACTTAATCTTGATGGACTAAATGTTTTATTATTATTTAATTTTGCTAGACCACACGGATTTCACCTTAATTTACATTACAAACAAAAGTGACTATATAATTTATCGCTGAATATCTATGACTATAAACTTTTTGCTTCGGGTGATCTATAAGAACTTTATATGATCTAGCTGATTATAATAACTAAGTACAGTACTTTTCATTTTGTCCCCCTCCCCTTTTTTTTATTTTTATTTATTTATTTGTTGCCGAATATCTATGACTATGAAATTTTTGCTTCGGGTGATCTAATCGGCTATAACAACTCTATATGATCTAGCTGATTATAATAACTAAGTACAGTACTTTTCATTTTGTCCCCCTCCCCCCCTTTTTTTTATTTATTTTTTATTTATTTTTATTTATTTATTTATTTATTTTTTCTCAAGCTTGACTATGTGGTTTTCATTTTAATTTTACTATCAAAAAGGTTTCAACTAATATGAGTGATTATTGTTAAAGGTCATAGGCTCTTCACGGGTCAATAGGAGATGGTGTATCGGAAGGTTCAGGAGTTAGAAGAGGACCTGCAGTCTGCCCATGTTTTGGGGACAGGCATAGGTTATATTTGGTTTGGGGTTGAAGAGAGAATTTTATTTATTGTTACTAATGTTTTATTATTTCGTTTGCTTACTATTAATTTTTGGGTTATTTTTGTTTTGTTATCAACAGACGTGGGGGTGTGCTTTTCCTGCTTTTCGTTTCTGAAGTGGTTATATGTTACACAACGCTGATAATGTCAGGGCAGATATAGCTGTAAGTTCGACACGTTTTATAACCTGGAATGTGAAAGGGATGAATGGACCCAACAAGAGAGCTAGGATTTTTTCTCATTTAAAGAGGCTAAATGCAGAGATAATATTTTTACAAGAAACTCATTTAAAGTTGGCGGATCATGGTAGACTTAAGAAGAACTGGATTGGACAGAGTTATCATTCTAACTTTAATAACAAAGCACGCGGGGCAGCCATTCTGATCCACAAAAAAGTATTGTTCACGTCACACCAGACCATCTCTGACCCCCAAGGACGATTTGTAATAGTATCTGGGTTACTATTTAATACTCCAGTAATCCTAGCTAGCGTTTATGCACCAAATTGGGATGATGTTAGTTTTATACGAAAACTGACTTCTCTCTTTCCTGACCTAAACAGGCATAGTCTTATTTTATCAGGTGACTTTAACATGGTTATGGACCCAGCTTTGGACCGCTCTAGTCCAAAAACTTTGACACGCTCCAAAATGTCTATTGCTCTAGGTGACTTTGCTGAGAAGGTGGGCTGGGTGGATCCTTGGAGGTTCTTTAACCCACATAAAAAGGAATTCTCCTACTTTTCACATGTTCACCACACATATAGTCGCATTGATTTTTTCTTCATCGATAAGACACTCCTCCCTTTTACTAAGAGAACTGAATACCATACAATCATTGAATCAGACCACGCGCCGGTTTCCCTGGATATCTCATTCTCAAAATGTCACACAATCAAGGATCTGGAGATTAGACACATCCCTATTATCAGATATAGATTTCTGTGAATTCATTGGTAAAGAAATTGATGAGTTTCTATACTTTAACAGATCTGATTCAATATCACCATCTACGTTATGGGAAACACTTAAAGTGGTTATAAGAGGGAAAATCATTTCTTATTCTGTCTCACGTAATAGGGAAAGAAAACAAAAAACGAAAGATCTCCTTGAATCAATAAAACAAATTGATTTGCAATACTCTACTACTCCAACACCTGAGCTATATAAAGATAGGATTACACTGAAAACAGAATATGACTTATTGTCAACAGAAATGACTGAAAAACATCAACTTTGGCTGAAAGGACAATATTACGAACATGGAGATAAAGCAGGGCGCCTTTTGGCTTATCAACTTAAATGTAAATCAATGTCCCGTCTTATACCGTCTTGGGCAGCACGGTGGCACAACTGGTAGAGCTGCTGCCTCTCAGCGAGAAGGTTGCCGGTTCAAATCCCGGTCCGGGGCCTTTCTGGGTGGAGTTTGCATGTTCTCCCCGTGCATGCGTGGGTTTCCTCCGGGTACTCCGGTTTCCTCCCACAGACCAAAAAACATGCTTGTTAGGCTGATTGGTGACTCTAAATTGACCCTAGGTGTGAGTGTGAGAGTGGATGGTTGTTTGGTGTGAGTGAGACAGGTCCCTCTTGTAAATGAGTCCCCTGTGACTCAACGAGGCTAGCCTGTATAAATAAAGGTTGAATGAATGAAAATACCGCAGATATGCAACACTTCAAATTCCCTGACTGTAGACCCAATAGAGATAAACAACGCCTTCAGAGATTTCTATTCTAAGTTATATACTTCTTCCTCTCTACAAGATGTATCTAAAATGAAATCCTTTTTGGATAACATTGATATACCTCAAGTAGAAACAGAAGTCAAAGATAGCCTTGAAGAGGCCATAAAACTACAAGAGATCTCTGACTCCATTCATAAAATGCAGAGTGGCAAATCACCTGGACCAGATGGTTTCACTGTTGAATTTTATAAGAAGTTTTCTTCCCAACTCGCTCCCTTACTACTGGAGATGTTTATTCACTCCTTCAGTCAGAACCATCTACCACAAACTTTAACGGAGGCTTCCATTTCACTTCTTTTAAAACCTAACAAAGACCCGAAAGAATGTGGGTCATATCGACCTATATCCTTGCTCAATGTTGACGTTAAAATTCTAGCCAAACTACTAGCCTCTAGACTTGAGAATATTATAACCAATATCGTCTCATCAGATCAAACTGGTTTTATAAAGGATCGACACTCCTTTACAAATATTCGCAAACTTTTAAGTATTATCCACTCTCCTGCGTCTGATGGGACTCCTGAAGTAGTTGTCTCTCTAGACGCGGAAAAAGCATTTGACAGAATAGAATTTAGTTACTTATTTACCGTATTGGAAAAGTTTGGCTTTGGTTTGAATTTTATATCCTGGATACGCTTATTATATACATCACCCAAGGCATCAGTAATCACAAATAAGATATCTTCTCGCCCATTTTCTCTCTCGAGGGGTACACATCAGGGATGTCCTCTTAGTCCACTTTTATTTGCCTTAGCTATCGAGCCCCTATCAATAAAACTTCGATCAACCTCTAATATCCTTGGTATTCGTAGGTTTGATACTGAGTATAAAATCTCTTTATATGCTGACGACTTACTGCTATACATTTCTGACCCATTATCATCTATCCCCAATATTGTCAATATCCTCAATGACTTTGGGAATTTCTCGGGTTATAAATTAAATTTTTCTAAAAGTGAATGCTTTCCAATTAATGATTTGGCACTTCAATTACCAGACATTGCACTCCCTTTTCAAATATCAAAATCTGGATTTAAATACTTAGGTATACATATCACTCGTGCCTTTTCCGATCTCTATGAAAAGAACTTTAAACCTCTTTTGCTTAAATTGGAAGCTGACTTTAAGAGATGGTCTAATCTCTTTTTATCTCTTCCAGGAAGAATTAACTGCATAAAAATGAACGTGTTACCCCGTCTGCTATATTTGTTTCAGTGTATTCCAATATTTCTGAATAAATCCTTTTTTCAATCCTTAAATAAAATGCTCTCTTCTTTTATTTGGGCAAATAAAAATGCAAGGATTCGTAGAGAGTTTTTGGAAAGGCCTAGAGAGAAGGGGGGTATGGCTTTACCCAACATAATAAATTATTATTGGGCATCTAATATTCAAAAAATCATATACTGGTATCAAAATCCACAATTGGATTGGTGTAGGATTGAAGCAAATTCCTGCTGCACCACCTCACTCTCTGCTTTGATCACCACTGGATTACCATTGTCACCCTCTAAATTCACTTCTAATCCTGTTGTATCTTCCTCTCTTAGAATATGGACACAATTCAGACAACATTTTAAATTAAAGGAATTTTCTTTATACAGCCCTATTTGTCATAACCACCTTTTCCCTGCAGCTAAAACGGATCATACCTTTGCTTTGTGGAGGAGGAATGGTCTGGATACATGTGACAATTTCTATATAGATGAAATCAAAAAAGGCGTTCAATACAGGATTTCTATATAGATGGTATTTTTGCTAGTTTTAGTGTCCTTTCTTCCAAATTCCATCTACAAAAACATGATCTATTCAGATATTTTCAAATCCGTCATTTTATTAAAAGCCAGAGCCCAACTTTTCCTACATCTCCAACAGATTCGGGACTTGAAAAAATCTTGCGTAACCCCATGCATATTAAGAAACACATAGCAAACATTTCTAACATAATTACCTCTCTTCGTGAATCGACATTAGACAGACTTAGAAATACGTGGTCTGAAGAACTGGGATTTATGGTTTCTGGTTTTTTTTTTTCCAAAATATATTTATTTGAGTTTTTACAAGATAAACACAACATTCATACAATAAACAGACTAAATAAAATACCCCCACCCAAATAATTAAAAAAATAAAATCAAAAAACAATCAAAAACAAGGTGTCTCATATTTCTTTTTACATTGTTCATTTCTTTTTTTTTAATAAGTTCAACTATAGATGTCTTCTCGTATTATTGTCTTTGGAAACTGCGATCAGCACGTTCTTCAATTGTTTGCATTTTCATTTAAAGTGTCCAAACTTTTTACATACATAATGAAGGGGTTCCAAACACACTCAAACAGTTCTTGCTTGCCCTTTAACAGATACGTTATCCTTTCTAAAGGAAGAGCTGATAACATTTGTTGTAACCATTGATTTGCAGTAGGTCTATTCAAGTTTTTCCAACATAACGATATACATCTTTTTGCATTAATCAAACTTAAATTAATAAACATTTGTTCATTATTAGTATAGTTATGTCTTTCAGGATATACAAGATACAAGATACAAGATACAAGAAGGTTTATTAACATTGCATCAATTTTCACCAATACAACGTAAATATGTAGTTACAGTCATCCAGGAGAGAGAATGAGTGCAAAAAGCTGCAGCTCAACAAAGCACATGACATGTTTATCAACACATGATATGTTTATCAACACATGATATGCTTATAGCGCGGCCGCTCTCATCTGTCCCCAGATGAAGGTCAAAAGCAGGAAAACAGGCAAAGACACGGGGTTTTACAGCATTGATATTAAAAAAAGATGAATCACATTTTGTCTTCAAGACACCGCGTGATCCAGTAAAAACCATATCAAAAAGCACATTTAGTTACAATAACAAATTGAGAGACGGCAGGCAAGGAGATAGAGTCTGTGAGTAATTTCAGACAAACACAAAGTTCAGCAGATGTGCAGCTGGGCGTTATCTGAGGCTGCACAGAAATCTCTGGGGGGGGGGGGGGGGCAGCAGGTCTCTTCAGCTCCACACTCCCAGGAGAATGGCTTCCGACAGCCTTCTTTTCAAGGACATGTACAGAAGCCAGATAATATTCTTGTTTGTTATCCAATAGACCACAGTGTTCTTTTCCACTGCCGCCATCAAGTCTGTGGTGCTGTTTCATGGCCGAAAAAAATCCAAGTAATATGTGGTTCCGCTCCGCTCCGCTCTATGAACTCCCATCTGTCCCTTGATTGATCCGGGGTGGCTGTAAACAAGTCCCAAAACGCACAGCAGGTCCGCGGTGATCCACCACCGCTCCAAGCGAGCGATTGAGCTCATACAACAGCTGGGATGAGGAGCTCACGGCCCGGTTCAGAGAATTTTGCTGATCAGGTAGTGCCGACAGCGCGCTGATAGCTGCCGAAGCCTCCCTCAGTTTCCAGTAACAAACAACTCCGCTTACGCCAAAAAACAGAGCAGTTGCTACCAATATTCCAATAATCCACAAATCCTCCACGTCTTCGACACTTAAGACGGTCAGACACATGGGCTGCCACTGACCCCACGAGTCCAGCACGTATCCAGCCGCGTGTGTGTCGGAGGGACAGACAGCTTCTCCTGGCACGGTCCGCTTCGTGGAAAAAATCTTATCCGAACACAAATAATTTTGGGTCCAAAATTATTTGTTTAGAAATGATTTTCTCAATTATATCTTTTACTTCTGTCCAAAATAACATAATTTCCCTGCAATACCACATACAATGTACCAGAGTACCTTTATCCTCCACACACTTTGAACAAACATCTCCCCATTGTATTTATTGAGGTCTACAGGAGTTATGTAAACCCGCATTAACCACTTGTATTGAATCATTTTTAAAGCTGTATTAATAGAGCTAGTGTGGGCCAGATTACATGCTATTTGCCAATCTTCCTCTGATAAGTCCATTATTATATCTTCCTTCCAAGCATTAAGTCTATCCTGTGATCCTTCAAGTGAATGGGATGTCAATAAATGATAAAAATCTGATATTATACCTTTTTTAAACTATCTTTTGTTAGCATTTCTTCTAAAGTTGACTTTAGAGGTTTTGTCAGCACATTGTTCTGAGTTGTTTTTATAAAATTTCTGAGTTGAAGATGTTTAAAAAAATGATTCTTATTTATATTAAATTTATTCTGCAACTCTTGAAAGCTCATTAGTGTGTCTGAGTTTGATTCATATAGATGTTCAATCATTTGGAGACCTTTATCCTTCCATTCTTTAAATGTTGAGTCCGCTCTACCAGGTAAAAAGAATTGGTTTCCCCACACTGGGCTGAATAAAGATAAATCATTCGATTCGTTTAGAATTTTTTTAACATCTCTCCATACTCTAATTGTATTTTTAAGAAATGGGTTTTTAGTTTGTTTCAGGAGTTTCAATATTGAATTGGAATACAAATATGCTGGGAGTGTTAATGTTAAATCTTGTGTTTCCATATCAGCCCAATGTGGAGAGTGTTTACTATAATAAAACATCATAGACCTAAGGTGTACAGCATAATAGTACCAGTGAAAATTAGGACATTTCAAGCCTCCCCGATCATACGGGAATAATGATAATAATTAATTCAATTTATAACGCACTTTTCATTACTGAAAATCTCAAAGTGCTACACATATATTGAATGCTACACACATTCATAAACCGGTGGCGGCAGACTACCATGCAAGGTGCTTTCCAGTCCTACCGGGAGCAACTCAGGGTTAAGTGTCTTGCCCAAGGACACAACGACACATGGTGCGGGTCCCGGGAGTCGAACCGCCAACTTTCCGATCGGGAGACGACTGCCATTACCACTACACCACGGCCGCCCATACTACACCACGGCCGCCCATACGGGAGGTACAATAATGTTAAGCGTATTCTGGATTTCCTATTTTTCCATAAAAAACGTGTCATCATCTTTCTTATTTGTGGAAAGAATTCAGGAGGAGGTGGAAGGGCAACATTCTGAAACACATAGAGTACTTTTGGTAGTATATTCATTTTTAATAAATTTACTCTCCCAATCATAGATATTGGCAATGGCATCCATCTTTCTAAAGAATCACCTACTACTTTTAATATGTGCTTATAATTAATTGTGGATATCTGTTCTATATTTGATGTAATGTGTATTCCTAAATTCTTAAATTCACTTACTATCTTAAACTGTTGTATTTCTGGAGTTATATTAATCTTTTCATTCTTATCAAGGAGTAACATTGAAGATTTGTTTTTATTTATTTTATATCCCGATATCTCACCATATTGTTTGATTATGTCCAGAATATGTTTTATTGAGCTACTCATTTTAGATACAAATAAAATAACATCATCCGCAAACAGGGAAATTCTGTGTTCATTGGATCCTACTTTGATTCCATAAATTTGCGGGTGTGAACGGATAGCAATAGCAAATGGCTCTATTGCCAGAGTAAATAACAAAGGTGACATTGGGCATCCTTGTCTGCATCCTCTACTGATCTTTATTGGTTTAGATATATTTCTGTTTGTTATAATTTCAGCTGAAGGGTTACAATATAATATTTTCACCCATTGGACAAACTTATTTCCACAATTAAACTTTTCCAATACCTGAATAAGGAATTCCCAATCTATCCTATCAAATGCCTTTTCGGCATCTAGCGATAGAAGAGCTGAATCTGGGGTTCCCTTATTATAATAAATTATATTTAATACTCGCCTCACATTGTGGAAGCCTTGCCTCCCTAATATGAATCCATTTTGATCATGATCTATTACTTTTGGTAAGATCTTTTGTAAACGTAATGCTAACAATTTAGATATTATTTTCAGATCTGCATTTAACAAACTAATTGGCCTGAAATTTTCACATGCATTTAATGGTTTATCTGGTTTCGGTAAAAGAGTAATCATGGCAGCGTTTAATGATGGGGGAAGATAATTTGAGCTGAAGATTTCCTTAAACATATCTAGTAGTGGAGTTAAAAGTTTATCTTTTAAAATTTTGTATAAATCTATTGGGAGGCCATCGGGTCCTCCTCTTTTTCCTGATTTCATATTGTTGATAGCTTGTCCTAACTCTTCCTCTGTTATTTCTAAATTCAGGGTTTCCCTATCTCCTTCTGAAAACTTAGGTATATTTAAATTTGTTAAGAATTTATCTATTTTTTCTACTTTTATTTGTTCTTGTGCTTTATACAATTCTTCATAATAATTCTTAAACACTGAGTTTATTTGTTGTGGATCTTGTAAAGTTTGTTCATTTATTTTAATAGATGTAATTGGTTGCCTAAATTCTAACTGTTTTATTTGCCAAGCTAATAGTTTTCCTGTTTTATCTCCCTGTTCATAGAATGTTTGTTTAAGTCGTAGTAAGCTAGATGCTGCTCTTGATGCTGAATGTTTATTGTATTCTGCTCTTAAAATTAATAATTCCTTTTCCAGTTGTGGATCTTGTTTTTTGTTTATTTTCTCTTGTATTGTTTTTATTTTATTTTCCAACTGTATTCTGGTTTTTTCAGTTTGTTTTGTCTTGGAACCTGTATAGCTAATAATATGCCCTCTAAGAAAGGCCTTGAATGCTTCCCATCTTATACACGCTGACGTTTCAGTAGTATTAATCTGAAAAAATTCTTCTACTTGTTTCCTTAGGTATTTCACAAAGTTTTCATCTCGTAGCCATTTGTGTTGAAATTGCCATCTTGGAGGATCTCTCTTTAGTTTATCATCTTTATAAACTAATCTGCACGGTGCATGATCCGAAATAACTATATTTTCATAGGAACATTCTGGGATTTTATACTGTAATTCTGTAGAAATTAAATAATAGTCTATTCTAGAGTAGGTTTTGAAAGTACTTGAATAGCATGAGTATGCTTTGTTAACTAAGTTTCTTTCTCTCCATTCATCACGTAACTCTAGCTCCCTCATCATAGTTTTTATTGCTGTTCTACAGTTATTATGTGATTGATCTGTTCCTGTTGACCTGTCCAAATTCGGATTTAGTGTGCAATTAAAATCTCCGCCCATTATATGTAACCCTTTAAGTGATGTTAGTGTGAGGAGTATATCGTTATAAAATTTATTATCATCTACATTTGGACCATATATATTAGTTAAAATTAGCATTTCTGACATTAAATAGCCTTGAAGTATTAGGTATCTTCCTCTTTTATCCTTAATTATGTTTTTAATTTGCAATGGTACCGATTCGTGAACTAAGGTCATTACCCCTCGAGACTGAGAAGTGTATGGTGCCGTATAAATGTTGCCCTTCCACCTCCTTTTCACCTTTAACAAGTCCTCATCAAGAAGATGTGTTTCTTGGAGGAACACAATTTTTGAATCCATTTCCTTTAATCTGTTCATAACTTGTTTAACTTTTTGAAGACGCTGAAGACCTCTGCAGTTCCATGAAATAAAATTAAACTTTACTGTTTGAGACATACTGTAATAAAATTAGTCCATTAAACAAATTTTCATTGTCTGAGACACAACAACAAAAAAAATATATTAAATCGCACATCCATCACACACAACTCCACTAAATACAAAACATAAACATCCCTCCCTGCTCCAACCCCACCTCCCAGGGTTGAGAGAATCCCACCCGCTTCCATTGTGTCTCCCGTTATAGCTAGAAACCAATCCTCACCTAGTGAGGATCAGTACCACCACTCTTTGCTTATCTGCAACAATAATAATAATAATAATTAATAATTAATTCAATTTATAACGCACTTTTCATTACTGAAAATCTCAAAGTGCTACACATATATTGAATGCTACACACATTCATAAACCGGTGGCGGCAGACTACCATGCAAGGTGCTTTCCAGTCCTACCGGGAGCAACTCAGGGTTAAGTGTCTTGCCCAAGGACACAACGACACATGGTGCGGGTCCCGGGAGTCGAACCGCCAACTTTCCGATCGGGAGACGACTGCCCTTACCACTACGCCACGGCCGCCCTCGTAGTAAAAAAATAATACCACAAAAAATTTAAAAAAT
>JBBPBX010014219.1:1941-26775 GCA_038048925.1 Garcialebias charrua
GTTTTTTCTCACAAGTGTTGAATTAAGCATTAACTCTTAACATAAAAATTGATAAACATTTAGTCAGAAAAGCATTAAAGACCGTGTAAAGTGAATTTCAACATTTTCTTAAATAAACATTATAAATGTGATAATTGTAATGTTGTAAATGAGTAAAAAGTCTCAAAATTGTAGCTCAATTAATTTTGAAGTTATACATGAAACTGTGTATAAAGACATGTGTGTTTCAGGATTTTTTAGGCGTGTTTTAAACGGGACCGCGTTTCGTCACGCGGTCCTCATTAGTATAGCCCTACCCCCTGCTGCTCTAGTGATATAAATTGTTCTTCGCATGGGTGGAGCCGTTCACTCGCGACTCGCAGATAGCATCAGATAGCAATAGCATAGATATTTTGTTCATTGTTAGCTAGCTAATCAATTATGCCTCGTTCCTGCATCTTCCCAGGATGTTTTAATGGTCAGGGCACCTGCTACTGACCGTCTCCCTCCTCAGCCTCCGGACACCGCCGCCGCCTTTCCTGTTTCTTTTCTTTCTTTTTTTTTATTGCTAAGCCTGTGCCCTACAAGTTCACAAGCTCCTTTTTTGCTAAGAAAATGCGACAGGTCCATTGCATACTTAGTTATCAACGTGATTACTCTTTATCTTAATCACCAACACAGCCCCCGCATGCGATGTGTCGGGTCGGACCGGTGCAGCCGCGCGAGTCCGCTCATCTTCTAAACACAGAACAGCGGAGTTATGAATTATAGTTGCGTCCTCAACTTTAAAAATAAAACCAGAGTTGTTTGTGCACTAAAAACAGCGTAACTCTTGGAAAAAGGAGCAAACAGAGCAGGTTTACTGATGAACCTGTCTTCCTCCTCCACACAGTTCAGCTCTGAGCGAGAGAGTCCTCCTACTTGCTCTCTGAGCTGCAGAACTGCGCTGAAACCACGCCCACGTGCTGACACGCCCCCACAGTTCCAGACTAAGGGAAAATCATGTTTTTTCATGATTTTTGACACTTAATTTTATAAGGAAAACAATGTTTTTAATCAGTCAGATTTATATGGGTGATTAATAACACATATTTATGCCAGAGAGTCAGAGAGTCAGAGTCAGAGAGAATTTATTGTCATTTGCACCGCATGTAGTACATGTGTTGAAAACGAGATTATGTACACAGGGTCCCAGTTACATCCAACAACAAATGCAAGAGAAATACAATAATAACATCTAGGATTAACTAAGAGAGACATCAGCTAGTAATACACTAAGCCCTAATGTAGTAGAAAAACATCATTATAAACAGCAGCACGAACATGAGCAGATGGTCACAGATGAACGCAGCAACAAGAAACAGATCAGTACAGTATCAGTATGATGTGACATTTTGCAGTGTTTATTCTTATTATTTATTTATTCATGAGTCTGACAGCCTCAGGGTAGAAGCTGTTTCTCAGTCTAGTGGTTCTACATTTGATGCTCCTCAACCTCCGTCCCGAGGGGAGTGGTGCAAAGAGTGAGTGTGCTGGGTGAGTGAGGTCTTTCATGATGCAGGTGGCTCTTTTTCTGCATCTGGAGGTGTAAATGTCTGTGATGGTGGGGAGACTGACTCCCACAGACTTCTGTGCAGCCTTCACCACTCTCTGCAGAGCTTTTCTCTCTGCAACTGTGCAGCCTCCATGCCACACGTTGATGCTGGAGCACAGGACGCTCTCCACTGCACACCTGTAGAACGAGGTGAGGACTGGGCTTCTCAGACCGGCTCGTCTCAGCCGTCTGAGGAAGTAGAGTCTCTGATGACCTTTCTTGATCAGGCTGGTGGTGTTATTGCTCCAGCTGAGGTTATCATTCAAGTGTACACCCAGGTATTTGTAGCTGGAGACCACCTCCACCGCAGATCCACCTATATACAGTGGGGTGTGGGTGTGTTTGTTCCTTCTGAAGTCCACAATCATCTCCTTCGTCTTCTTCACATTCATGTGAAGGTTGTTCTCTTTGCACCAGCTCTCCAGATGTTCCACCTCCTGTCTGTAGCTGGATTCATCATTATCTGTGATGCATCCCACCACAGCTGTATCATCTGCAAACTTAACAATATGACAGCCTGGATGTGTGGCTATACAATCATATGTGAGCAGAGTGAACAGAAGAGGGCTCAGCACACATCCCTGAGGAGAGCCAGTGCTGAGGGTGATTTATGCCATGTGATAAACTAAAAACACAAATCTAATTTCACTTTACACGGTCTTTAATAAAAACTCTTAATTCAAAGAGGTAACTACATTTGAATTAAAACAGAAACTAGAGATCACATTATTTTTCAATGCTGAAAACTGATTTTGACTTGAATGTTTGGTGTTTTATAAAACTATTAGGTCCTGCTTTCTGGAAGCAGCACGCAAGAAAAATATATGCTGTTGTGCTTTAAAATTATCACGCGAGTCCTGTATAGACATACATTATCCTACCACTGTGTAATGTAGCAATTAGTCCTCACCAGAGGTTTAAGAACAGGCTAAATTAGCTGTTTTCTCATGTTGATTGTTCAAGCACCCCTAAACATAAGACAAACGTTGCTCTGTCAGATGCCTTCTTGTAGTGAATTTCATTTCACTTTTCTAGGACAAGGAATACCCAATCAGCTGCCAACTGGGGGAAGTGCTGCCAAAATTGCAGAAAGCCTGTTACCTAGTGCAACTGATGCACATCACCAATATCATCAGGGTTTGGGATCTTCACTGTGAACAGAGTCAACCTTTGGTGTGGACCCATTTCATAATTAAGAAGACAGAAGGCTGGCAGAGGTGGAGTTTGGGGCTGCTTACCCAGATTTGTCTATAATTTTTCACAGTGTTGTCAATAATGACTACAGTATTTTCAATGAAGCACTTTTCTGCCTGCTCCATGTGACAGAGAGACATGTATGAAATGTTTAAGAAGGTGTGAAAATTTAATAAATTATTCACATGTTCAAAATAAGTGGTGATTGTGAAATAATCCAAAATGATCATTTACAGTATGGTACATCAAAAAAATTAAGATAGAAATTCAGTTTCAGTGCAAAACAACAATCTTTTATTGTAAAACGTCTGTATAAAAAAATAACTTTTGAACATTATTTATAAACGTAAGACAATTTTTTCTCAATGTCATAAAACAATATTGTGATGAAAAATAAAGAAAGCAAAAATAAAGAAAACTTGTTCAGCTGTAGGAAGTTGGTTAGAACACAACTGATTGTATGTGGTATTCAAAATCCTCCCCACGACACTTTGGACAGTGAATATGGCTGTCCTGCCACTGCTGCAGGCAAGACTGGCAACCAAGGAGACTTCTACAGCAGTCTGCAAACACTGGCTCATTCATAGACTCTGTACTTAACATAAAAATGGGTAACATGTTAATTTAATTGCAACATTGCACAATACCCTGATGTATGCTCAATAATCCAGGTAGGAAAACAAAATTTGTTTTTTGAATGTCCAGAGGACCAGACTTAGCTTTTTTAGATAAACATTGCACAATATTTTTTTAACAAGTTTTACATTTAATTTGCTTGGTATAGACAATGCTTATCAATATCATCAACTATATAATATTCTGCATAGCAACCTAAAATCAATAAAATGACCGTTACATATGATGCAAGCAAAAGCATCTCTCACAGCTGCTGTGTGCTGATTGACCTGCACACACTGAACAAGGTCTTTCAGGATTTTTGAGATATCCTGCAGACCCTGTGATGCAAGAACGACCTCAATTTGGTCCAATACACTTGGCAGTCCAGTGTCCTCTTGTCGACTGAAAACATAAAACATATTGTTTCAGTACAGCAAAACAGTCAACAACTGAAACACTTCATAACTTAAGCTTAAACAATGACCTTTCTCTCCTTTAGTCGCTCTTAGCCTTTGGAGTTGTCCCTCTGGCACAACAGCATGTATTTTTCTTGCATGCTGCTTCCAGAAAGCAGGACCTAATAGTTTTATAAAACACCAAACATTCAAGTCAAACTCAGTTTTCAGCATTGAAAAATAATGTGATCTCTAGTTTCTGTTTTAATTAAAATGTAGCTACCTCTTGGCTACTGCCTCTCCAAAAGTGTCAAAAGCCCCTCCATCAGGCAACACACCTCTGTTGTCATCAGCTGTCAATAAAACAGGGTCTGCACGCACCTGAAAGAAAGAAAAAAGTTAGAGTATCTAAATGGTAAATAATAAATTCATTTGTTATAAAACATGGTGTGGTTTGCCCATAACACACTTATTTTTTATTAGTTCAATGTAAAATTTCTGATGTAGTATGTGTTATTCCAAATTCCACAACACTTATAAAACATAAACATAAGATTAAAAAACAAATGTGGGCTATTAAATCCATGAGTATACTAAGACATCAGCGAGAAGCATTAACGTTAGCGTTAGCCTACGGTCAATTATTGTTAAACATACACGGAAGATTATCAAATGTAATGATTTAATTGCTTACTTGGAATATGAAATAAATCTTGTTGACAGTTAGATCATCAGCTCTCAATGAAATGCGTTGATTCCCTTCCCTCTAAATAAGACAAACGTATCCGTTTTACATTCAGGTCTTCATTTCCGGTTCCGCCTTAAGGTCCCGTTGAATTACCGGTAACAACAAAATAAAAGCTCGTCTTTTGTTTAACCATTGCAGTTAAAAAATAAAAATAAAAAAAAACATACCCATTTTTTTATTTTTGCAATTTCCGTTTTTTTAATTTCGTTTTAAAAACGAAAAAATGAAAAAAACAAATGCTTGTTTTGTTTTGAAACGGAAAAACCGAAGAACGAACCATACACGGATTGTGTTGACTGTTTTGTTCTTTCTTTTGATTGATTTGTGGTGTTTAGTTCTGGCTGACTGAACAAATCACATCAGGGGCAAAGATAATCTGATGATCTCCTGACATTAATCCAGTGCATCACTGTTTCTGACTGTGAGCTTATATAACTTTACTGTTATTTTTTTTAATATCCACAAATGATCTTTGCAAACTAATGATTCTAACATGGGCTGTGTGTCTCTTCTTCAAAGTAAACACTCCACACCAGTGCCTGTAGCTTAGTTTTATTTCACACAAAAAAGGGTGATCCATTGCAGTAAAAGCACTGAAGTTAGATGAGTCACAAACTAAAACATTGCTTACGAGTTTGAAATGTGGTGAAGAAACGAGATGCACAGAGTGTCTGACTAATAGGGGTAATCTAAAACATACTGTTTTTCTTCCAGGGCTAGTTTCAGGAGTAAAATGTCTTTCTCAGAGCTCTGCCTTTCCCGTTTCTGTAGTAAAAATAAAGTGCTTCAAAAAAGATCTCAATAAAAGACCCAGGGTCTTGTAAAAATAGAAACACACCGTATGTTACTTTATATAGTTCTGTTAATCCGTGTTCTGTTTCAAGTTGTTCAGGCAAAACAATTAACACAGAAAAGTCACAAATCAAAACAAACTAATGCAAAACTAGAGGCAGCTACAAGCTGCTCTTTTTTTGTGCGACTTATCTCTAATCTTCACATTTTACTCTTCACCCGTGGCTCAGCATCATGTGGTGCAACCTTGTTGAAGACCCAGCTAAGTTCAGGATATTTATTTGTCTTCTGTGGTTTTTCTTTTGTAGATAAAAACTTGGAAAACGCTGAGGAGGCAGCGGAGCAGTTCAAGCTGATTCAAGCAGCTTATGAAGTCCTGAGCGATCCACAGGAGAGAGCCTGGTGTGTACCCAGATAACACAGTACTACTCAGCAGTAGTTCTCTAAGTATTATTGATGTTTCTCTTTCTGTGTGCCAGGTACGACAATCACAGGGAGGCTCTGCTGAAAGGAGGGCTGAGTGGGGATTATGAAGACGACAGCATTGACCTGCTGCAGTTTTTCACAGTCACCTGTTACTCTGGATACGGCGATGACGAGAAGGTTTGTGTACTTGTAGCCATGGCTGCGGGAATAATGTTTTGTAAGTACGTGCAGTTACATTAAACCATCTCGTTGAGGTGGGAAAAATACTGGAAATGAACAACTTTGTTGGAGTTCTGGCCTGGAGGCATTCATTGAGTTGCACCTTCCTAACAGGTTTTACTGTTTACCCTCAATGGATGGAACGGACTGGTGCTGATGTAAAAGTGGCTTAATCTCATTTTGCACATGGCTTGATCAAATGTTTTCCCGATGCTTATGGATAGTAATCTAACGGTGTTGCAGAAAATTTACAAGTGAGTCAGCCTGTTTATGTTGGATTATTGTAGAGGAATATGATTAAAGGGATAAAATGGGGATGAAAGATGGTATGAATTAGCTGAAAAACTATCTGCGTATTACGCTTTCAAGGTAAACACCAGTATCATTTGCAATTTGCAAAAATTCCCATAGTCACACAAAACTGAATGAAACCAAAATAGATAATCTTAGATATTCATTCAACCTTTATTTAGGCAGGTTAATCTCATTGAGCCGTGAGGACTCATTTACAAGAGAGACCTGTCTACAAACTAAAGAATGATGACAACAGCAACAGTATACATGCATAAAAATTGGGATAATAAACCCCAACAAGTGCCGCCAATAGAAATATCTCATGGATCGTAACCAGGTCTGATATGGTTTAGCAAATGTTGCAGCACCAACCTGCATTCTTCATAATGACCAGCAGGGGGCAAGTCCAGGCTTGTGGAGACCTCTATTGTTTTCAAACCCCTTTTGGGCACATGTGGCAGGTTTCCAGTTCATGATAAACACAGAGACAAATGATATTAACAGTCTGAGCCTCACATGCTCATATTCATACCTGCATTGTTTTAGGAGGAAGCCACAGCAAGAACACATTAAGGCACAGGAAGAACATGCAAATGCCACACAGCAAAGCCCCAACTAATACCTAACCCTGCAACTTTTTGTTTCAGTTTGTGAGAAAAATCACTCAACTTTGATTATTGCCCGCCGCTGAAAGTTGAAATTACACAGTCAAAATGCTTTGTTTCCCCAAATTGTAACGAAACATACAAAAAGTACTGTACCGGTAATCATGAAATACTGTAAACAACAAAAAGTACAACTCGTTACTTTTTTAGTGTCAACACAATTTGAGATGGCTGTCCGAGCTAATTGCACTTCAAAACACAGAAATGGCAATAAGTCAGTCAGTTTTACTGATATTAAAGGGGACCACACATTCAAAATTCACTTTTTAATGTTTTTTTTACTCAACTTTGGGTATTTACTTCATAAAAAAACAGTCCAAAGGCCAAAAAAATGCACCCAGTGGTTTATTTACTCTAAGTAGATTTATTTTACTGTGATAAAAACGGTTCGTTTTTGAAATAAACTGGAAGTCAATCTCGCCTGTGACGTCAAAAGCGAGAGAGGACAACCCACCCCAACCTGAGTCCAGCCCCTCACCTAGCAACCCCTGGTTAGGCTCAACCCACTTCTGTATTAAACACATGACTGTTGTTTTTCATGATTTCATCTCATCTTTTGTTTATATGTTCTTAATTTCATGTGTACAGCACTTTGTTGCAGCTGTGGTTTTTTTTAAATGGCTTTATAAATAAAGTATAATTGTTATTTTTATGTTTTAGTTCAATTTTTAGTGTATTTGCGATCGCTCCCAACGCGCAGCCGGCAAAAATTAAACGAGCAGACCCCCGGCGTAGGGACCGGCGTCAACGGGACCCTCTTCTGGCGGATGGAGCGGAGCTTCAACTGTACAGCCTCAGCCTGCAGCAGCCTCGCAGCAGCGAGGACCTTCTCCTTACGGATTAATTTACGGGAGACACTTGGTGAACTTTGTGTGTGTCTTGACTGGAACAGCGATAACTCTCAAAATCTCCGCGTGCAACGAGCGGAGCTGGCGAAAACCGGAAGAGGAACAAGCTAACATTAGCATCGGATTCGGGTGGTCTCATGCTAAAAGGAGCAGCAAATTGCGGCGCGCTCAGACGGGTTTCGGTAAGTTATCTTAAGCTAGCACTAACAGTAAGTCAAATGAGTAATAAAAAAAGAGCTAATTTTAAAACAACAACACATTACAGATACTGGCTGTTACAGAGGGCGTAAACAGATCGTTGAAGGGCGTGGACTTCAGAACTTGTATCAGAAACCGGTCGTTCAAAACGAAAGTTAAAAATGGCAGAATTAAAAAGGGTATAATTAATTATCTAAGAATTATTTTGTGTATNGTAACGAAACATGCAAAAAGTACCGGTAATCATGAAATAAACAACAAAAAGTACAACTCGTTACTTTTTTAGTGTCAACACAATTTGAGATGGCTGTCCGAGCTAATTGCACTTCAAAACACAGAAATGGCAATAAGTCAGTCAGTTTTACTGATATTAAGCAAACGTTTCACGTGATAGTAGCTGAGGGTTGTTCCCAACGCATGCACATCTCACAATATCACACAAAATTGTACATTTTGTTATTTTCAAGGTTGAACCAAAACAGCTACTGTTATTTCTCAACATGAGATGGTCTCAGTTTAAAACTCTGACATGAACAGCTTTGAAGAATATGCATGACTTCAAGGACAGCAAGGACTTTAATTTACATTTGTCTTACTTTAAAGTTTTTCTGAATACAAGTAAAGTAAAGTAAACTTTATTTATATAGCACCACTGATATAAAATCACAAAGTGCTTTACAAAAGAAATACACATAATAAAATCATACTAAAATTATACACTCTTAAAACATGCTATACAAAAAGGTTACACATGATAAACTCTAAAATCGATAAGTACAATTAACCATAAGCCTGTTTGAAAAGATAAGCCTCGTGTTAATTTGTGAAGGACTGACCTGTATGGTGTGCATAGCAGCATAAATGTGGGTACCGTACTTTCCGCCATATAAGTTGCATCAATCCAAATATGACTAATAAAGTTTGAAAAAAACAAACATAAATAAGTCGCTTTGTCGCATTGCATCTATTGTGTGTCACCGCTGACCACCCGGAAATGTGGGCTGGTGTTGTGCGAAAAGTCGATTAGCTGCTAAATGGCCGCTGTGGGAGCGTGCACGGGAGGACTTTAACAATAATTTAACAAGATTAACACTTAAAAACAAATATTTGTTTGCTTAAAAATATAGTAAAAGTGTGTCTCAGTTGAACTTTGAAATCAAAGTCAAAGTCAACTTTATTGTCAGATCTGCAATATGTACTGTACAGGACATACACAGGACCGAAATTGCGTTTCTCTCAGTCCCTCGGTGCAACAGTAAACATCTAAACATTGAAACACTGAAACATATAATAATAGACATAAGCATAAAATAGTAAAACTAACACTGTCCTGAGTTTTTGCATAGTGGTATAAGAGTATGAAAATTTACACCAACTCTAAAACTAAAACTAAAACATTAAACATTTAATGAACATAATACTGTCCTGAGTTTTTGCATACTAGTATAAAAAAAGAGTATAAAAAGTATAACTAAAATAAACTAAAGGTTTCTAGCATTGACATTTGCAAAGTGGCAAAGCAGCGTATGAGTTAATGTGCACAGTATATGTATGAGGTAGTAGTTGATGTTGTTATAGAGGCAAAAAGTGGCATATGCAGTAAGGCACATTGGGCATCCCTAAATAAGACCGTTCAGAGCACACTGTATATGTATCAGCAGTGGTGTAGATATTAGAGTAGTGTAAATGTAAACAGTAGTAATTAAATGTAAGCAGTAGTAATAAAAGTAAACAGTATTAATAAATGTAAACAGAGAATGTAAACAGTATTATGACTATAGGCAGTGATGTAATACAAACATTAGTGCAAGTATGAGAAGTAGTGCAAACTGTATGAGCACATGACCGAGAGTTTAGTGAATAACCCGTTTGATGACACAGAGTCCAGTGTTAAAATCTTTGTGTTGTGTGGTAATGTGTGAGAAAGTTTTAGTGTTAAGGCAGTTCAAATGGGGAGGGGGGCAGAGCAGGCAGAGTGTTTAGCATCCTGACTGCCTGATGAACAGAGCTGTCTCTCAGTCTGCTGGTTCGAGCCTGGAGACTCCTCAGTCTCCTCCCTGATGGCAGCAGTCTGAAGCAGCTGTGTAGTGGGTGTGTGGGATCACCTGCCATGCAGTGGGCTTTCCGAGTGAGGCGTTTGCTGTGTAAGTCCTGCAGTGAGGGCAAGGAGGTGCCCACGATCTTCTCAGGCCCTGTACACACGTAGCCGTTTATCAGTAAAACCGAACAGTTTAGCATGCGGTTTAGCCTTTCATCCACACGTGAACGCCGGTTGATGTAACTATAAACGAATAATAACAAAACTCCGGCCAAAGTGAAGATTTGAGAACTCTCCGCTTTCGCGTCTGCGTGTGTACTTTCAGAACGGACGTTTCAGCTCCAGCTGGAGCTGAAAGTCCGGTTCTGCCGGTTCTCCAGCTGGAGCTGACGTCACATGCTCGGAGAAAAAAAAGCACTAAAAAGTCAACATACCTGCTCTGACATGATTCCCAGTCGACATTTTCCTGCATTTTATTAACTTTGTACTCCAACACGGTATTTTAGTAGTTCAACCTTGCAGTCTGTCCACCCAAAGAAAGGAAAATAAATAACAGGAAGTCGCGGCTGAGTTCAAGGGTTGTGACTGCACTACACTGCTACTACACTGCCACCTATGGGTTCAGCATATTCATTACACGCTCTGTAGTGAAATAAACGGCACATGTAGACGAACATCCAAACATGTATGGACAGAGAAATTTTTTGTGTGCAAATATTCGTTTTTCAAACACCAGGCTACGTGTGTACAGGGCCTCAGCTGCTCTCACAATGCGCTGGAGGCTCTTGCGGCAGGATGCAGTACATGCACCAAACCACACAGTGATGCAGCTGGTCAGGACACTTTCTATGGCACCTCTGTAGAAGGTGCTCATGATGGGGGTTGAAGCTCCAGCCCTTTTCAGCTTGCGGAGAAAGTAGAGACGCTGGTGAGCCTTCTTTGCCAGTGCTGCAGTGTTCCTGCTCCAGGACAGGTCCTTTGAGACGTGCACTCCCAGGAACTTGGTGCTGTCTACTCTCTCCACTGCGGTGCTGTTGATGGTCAGAGGGGCATGTTGGGCATCCTTCTTCCTGAAGTCCACAACAATCTCCTTTGTCTTCTCCACGTTGAGAGTGAGATTGTTGTGTCCGCACCACAAGGCCAGGCGGCTCACCTCGTTCCTGTAGTCCGTCTCATCGTTGTTGCTGATGAGACCCACCACTGTTGTGTCGTCCGCAAACTTGATGAAGTGGTTGGAGCTGTACGATGGTGTGCAGTCGTGTGTTAGCAGGGTGAATAGAAGGGGGCTCAGCACACATCCTTGTGGGGCCCCTGTGTTCAATGTGATGGTGCTAGATGTGTTACTCCCGACCCGCACTGTCTGTGGTCTCCCGGTCAGGAAGTCTAGCAGCCAGTTACACATTGAGGTGTTCAGCCCCAGACTGTCCAGTTTAAGGATGAGCTGTTGGGGGATGATGGTGTTGAATGCCGAGCTGAAGTCGATGTGAAAGTCGTGTGAAATGCAGCTGATTTGACGTTTCCTCCAGGAGTTCAGGAGCGAGAAGAAGGTGGCTTTGTATGGCAAGCCGAGTGTGTCATTAATTGCCACTTTTATCTATTGATGAGACACTTGGTTTACCCTATTACTCGAGCGCCCTCTAGTGGCTGAAAATTGTAATGTTTAATATTTTCCACCTCAGAATGAATGAAATCATCAGATCTCAGACAAAATTTGGGTTATAAATATGGGGGGGCGGTGTATTAGTCACGTCGGTGTATACATTGCAGGACTTGCAAACTTATGCAAAATTGTGCAACTTATACAGCAAAAAATACAGTATACATCAGGGCGAGGCTGTCATGACTGAACAAACATGGAGTCTGGTTCCATCAGGTTGGTCACGTGTATCTTTTTGATGTACAGTCGAAGATGCTTTCAGTACTGTGGATCTTCTCTTTTTGTAGTTTTGTTAAAGAAGTCTAAACTCAGTTATTTTCTTCATGGCGTTGCAGTTGTCTACATCACAGAAGTCTGATTTGGAGTGCGTGACTGAAACACTGTAACTCGTGTGTGATTTCAGCCTCGTCAGCATCGGCTCATGTTTAGGCTGGCAGTGCCATTAAACTGTGGGAAAGGAAATTCTTGGTGACTCTCAGAACACTGATTTTCTAATTCGCCGTTCCTTTCATTTTCTCTCCCCAGGGCTTTTACACAGTTTACAGGAACCTCTTCGAGTCCATTGTTAAGGAGGAGATGGAGCACAGCAGGATGGACGACGAGGAAGAGGAAGAGGAGTTTCCTCCCTTTGGAGACTCTCGGAGTGATTACGATACGGTAAGCTCCAGACACGCTCAAAATGTCCGTCTCCATGTCAAACCAGTGATTCATGACATGAGACGTTTGGACGGAGTTCAGTTGAAATAAGGCAACTCCAGTCAAGATTGGACACCCGTTTCCATTTTTCAGGTAGTGCACGGGTTTTACGCCCACTGGCAGAGCTTCTGCACTCGCAAAAACTTTGCTTGGAAGGAGGAATATGACACGAGACAAGCCTCCAACCGTTGGGAGAAAAGGGCCATGGAGAAGGAGAACAAGAAGACCAGAGAAAAGGCTCGAAAAGAGCGCAACGAGCTCGTGCGCCAGTTGGTGGCGTTCGTTCGTAAGCGCGACCGTCGCGTGCAGGCCCACAGGAAGCTGGTGGAGGAGCAGAACGCCGAGAAGGCCAAGAAGACGGAGGAGATGAGACGACAGCAGAAGCTCCAACAGGCCAAGTTAGCAGAGATTGATGTGTTGGGACACGTGCAGCCGGTTTGCTCTTCTTTCTCTCTTCTACTCACTGGAAGCTGTTTGTAATTCCAGACTGGCAGAGGAGTACCAAGAGCAGAGCTGGGCAGCCATGTCCGAGCTAGAGAAGGAGCTGCAGCAGATCGAAGCTCAGTACGGGGAGGAGTTCGGAGATGCAACTGAGAGTGAGGAAGACGAGGTGGAAATGGATGCACAGGAGCGAAACAGTGAAGATGGAGGTAAAAAATAAAAGGGGATTGAAAACTGAATGGACAAAAAGTTACCTAATTATCAATAGCATGCTAATTCTAAAAGCCTCATTAATGGCGTTCTTGACTACGTGCTCCAAACGTCAACCAGGACAACAAAAGACGACGTGACGAGGACGACAAACAGCCCCGTTCTAGAAAAACAAACGATAAAAAGCTTCTTTTTTTTCTTTCTTTTTTACAAACCGGATTCCAAAATAGTTGGGACACTAAACAAATTGTGAATAAAAACTGAATACAATGATGTGGAGGTGCCAACATCTAATATTTTATTCAGAATAGAACACAAATCACAGATCAAAAGTTTAAACTGAGAGAATGTATCATTTTAAGGGAAAAATATGTTGTTTCAAAATTTCATGGCGTCAACAAATCCCAAAAAAGTTGGGACAAGTCCATTTTTACCACTGTGTGGCATCCCCCCTTCTTCTTACAACACTCAACAGACGTCTGGGGACAGAGGAGACCAGTTTCTCAAGTTTAGAAATAGGAATGCTCTCCCATTCATGTCTAATACAGGCCTCTAACTGTTCAATCGTCTTGGGCCTTCTTTGTCGCACCTTCCTCTTTATGATGCACCAAATGTTCTCTATAGGTGAAAGATCTGGACTGCAGGCTGGACATTTCAGTACCGGATCCTTCTCCTACGTAGCCATGATGTTGTGATTGCTGCAGAATGTGGTCTGGCATTATCTTGTTGAAAAATGCAGGGTCTTCCCTGAAAGAGATGACGTCTAGATGGAGCATATGTTGTTCTAGAACCTGAACATAGTTCTCTGCATTAATGGTGCCTTTCCAGACATGCAAGCTGCCCATGCCACAAGCGCTCATGCAACCCCATACCATCAGTGATGCAGGCTTCTGAACGGAGCGTTGATAACAACTTGGGCTATCCTTGTCCTCTCTGGTCCGGATGACATGGCGTCCCAGTGTTCCATAAAGAACTTCAAATCGTGACTCATCTGACACAGAACAGTCTTCCATTTTGCCACACTCCATTTTAAATGACCCCTGGCCCAGTGCAAACGTCTGAGCTTGTGGAGCTTGCTTAGAAATGGCTTCCTCTTTGCACTGTAGAGTTTCAGCTGGCAACGGCGGATGGCACGGTGGATTGTGTTCACTGACAATGCTTTCTGGAAGTATTCCTGAGCCCATTCTGTTATTTCCTTGACAGTGGCATTCCTGTTTGAGGTGCAGTGACGTTTAAGGGCCCGGAGATCACGAGCATCCAGTAGAGTTTTACGGCCTTGACCCTTACGCACAGCGATTGTTCCAGATTCTCTGAATCTTTTGATGATGTTATGCACGGTTGATGATGATAACTTAAAAGTCTTTGCTATTTTATGCTGGGTAACACCATTCTGGTATTGCTGCACTATCTTTCTGTGCAACAATGGTGGAATTGGTGATCCTCTTACCATCTTGGCTTCTGAGAGACACTGACACTCTGAGAAGCTCTTTTTATACCCAATCATGTTGTCAATTGACCTAATTAGTGTTAATTGGTCTTCCAGCTGTTTGTTATATGCTCAATTTCCTTTTTCCAGCCACTTATTGCTACTTGTCCCAACTTTTTTGGGATTTGTTGACACTGTGAAATTTTGAATCAACATATTTTTCCTTTAAAATGTTACATTTACTCAGATTAAACTTTTGATCTGTCATCTATGTTCTATTATGAATAAAATATTGACATTTGTCATCTCCACATCATTGCATTCAGTTTTTATTCACAATTTGTTTAGTGTCCCAACTTTTTTGGAATCCGGTTTGTAAGAAAAAAGCGGTTTTGACATGTTTTTTGGCTCTGGAAAGAAACTGAAACGATATAAACATAAAAGCTGGCGTAAATGTTGATAAATGCATTTCTAACCCATGTTTTTGAAATTATTTAATAAGCATCACTGCCAGCTTTACCTGAATGATCAAATGTTCCTTAAATGTGACATTTTCTGGTAAAAGAGGAACAAAACTTAAAGCTTGCACAGCCAAAAGAATGAAAAATATCTGCCAAAATGTAAAAAAGACAAATAATGTGCAAAATAAAACAAATCTTCATATTAATATATTTATTTATTGAACGATCCTTCAGGAGACACTGATGTCCGTCCTACTTTATATGCAAAGACTTAATGAATAGATGACTAGATCAGATATTATTATTAATTTTAGTGCCTTCTGATCAGTATACTTCTAAGCTTTTGGCATTGCATTCATGCAAACGTGGTGTTAAAAATAAACAATGACTTACTTGTGTTTGGATTTATAGTTTCATTAAAAAAAACTGTATGAATATTCATTCGCAGACACAGAGCAGCCTGGTGACCTGATGATTGAGTGTTATGATGATCTCTACTGCCCAGCTTGTGATAAATCCTTCAAATCAGATAAAGCGTGAGTTTATAACCACACACACACACTACTTCACTGTTTTGCCCTTTGGACCTGCATGTTAATTCAGTTTACAAAGATTTAGTCATTAAGAGGAGTCCATCCAGTCTCTAGATAGAAACCAGTTTCTTCGCTCAACTTTTTTCTTTTGGCGACAGTCATGCTGATTTACCTCACTCAGGTATTGTTTTCTCACTTTTACCTCTCTGCGGGCGGACATGTCTCTGCAGAAAGAGAGAGAGGAACGTAGAGGGGAGCAGAAGCAAATAACAGATATTACTGTAAATGCTAGAAAGGTTGAGCCGCATGAAACTATAAATGGGAGAAGTGGGAAAAAAAATCTGCTGCATTGAAATTTATCAACCAATTTGTGTCCAGACAACATGCTATTTGTCTAAGTTCACCAGTTTGAAGGTTCGAAACACAAATTATTTTATGAAATTCTCTCCAGTTTCTTTTCAGAACAGTTTTTTTAATTTTCTCCAATATTTAAAGCTTCAAAGCAGATTCTAGTTTTCCGGTTTAACTTCATTGTGAAAACGGTTGTTTCATTGAAAATCAAGTGTTTGTACTGACATTTAATCTTCATGTGTAAAACAACTACAGAACATTTTTAAATGTAAATCACAAAACATGTTTTTCACTCATGTATTTCCATAAACATTTTTCCCCGTACTTATTTCACAGAAGTTTCATTGCTTCTTTGTTTTTCTCCTTCACAAGTATGAAAAACCATGAAAAGTCCAAAAAGCACCGAGAGATGGTGGTGTTGCTACGGCAACAGCTGGAAGAAGAGGACGACTCGCTTGGTTTGAGCGTGG
This sequence comes from Garcialebias charrua, assembly GCA_038048925.1. Taxonomy (NCBI): domain Eukaryota; kingdom Metazoa; phylum Chordata; class Actinopteri; order Cyprinodontiformes; family Rivulidae; genus Garcialebias; species Garcialebias charrua. Next base: position 18,195 of record JBBPBX010014219.1, read on the forward strand.
ATGGAAAGAATGGAGAGAATGTACATGAATCGCTGGAGGAGGATGAAGAAAAGCCAAGGCAAAAGTAAAGTCAATTAGTAATAAAAAAAAAAAGCTGTGTTTAAATTGTTCACTCACTCAGTACACTATGATTACTATATAATAGATGATATAGGGTATTTTGAACACTACTTGAACTCTGTGTACTTCATAATTATACGCCAAGTATTCACAGTCAGGCGTCTCAAAAATAAACGCCAGCACTTCTGAATCTGAAGTGATAAACAACATACGGTTATTTCACTGTTCTTTGTTGTGAACTTGTAGATAAGATTTGTCTCCACAACACAGACATGAAATTCATTTACAGAACAAAACTATAAACGCAACACTTTTGTTTTTGCTTCCATGTTTCATGAATTTAACTCTAAAGATCTAAGACTATTTTCTATGTACACAACAGGCCTTTTTCTCCTAAATATTGTTCACAAGTTTGTGTAAATCTGTGTTTTTGAGCACTTCTCCTTTGCTGAGATAATCCAGCCACCTCACAATTGTGATGCTGATTGGACAGCATGATTATTGCACAGGTGTGCCTTAGGCTGACCTCAATAAAAAGGCCACTCTAAAATGAATTTAAACAAATTTGTGAACAATATTTGAGAGAAAGGCTTATTGTGTACATAGAAAAAGTCTTGGATCTTTGAGTTTAGCTCATGAAAAATGGGAGCAAAAACAAAAGTGCTAAGTTTATATTTTTGTTCAGTGTATGTTACACTTTTATAGTGTTTACACAACCACAAACTGCAGCTGTAACTGCACAAGTACTTTCAACAAACTGCTTTTGTCTTGTCAATAATGGCACTTCTTCCAATTATCTAACTGTTAACATTGGTGTACCACAAGGCTCAGTCTTAGGACCCAACCTCCACAATCTACATAGGTAATGTAGGTCAGATGGGGCTGTAGTTGATGCATCATTTCTATGCTTCATTTTTTTTTAAATGAAATTGAAATGAATGATTATAGTGAAATTAAAAATACGGTTGTGGCAAACAGAAAGACCCTGTTGAAGAAAACCCCAATTAAATCTTGGCTAATGTACTCTACATAAAGAAATGTGAGTGTTCTTCAACATTTTTGACAACAAGAACAGCATAAAATATCCAAGAGGATGAACACTTTTTATATTTACTGTATGTGGAAGTGAATGGATGGTTCAAACACAGCCAAATTACTACATTTGACCTGGTTGTCATGGCAGTTAGAGCTTTGTGGCTCATCATAATTAATAAAATGATTTTGTTTTACTGATGTCTTTCTCTTCACCCCCTCAGGCTGTCCAAAAAGCAAAAAAGAAAAAAGAAGCAGCAGAAAGTAGCACAAGTGAGTGGTTTTTTTTTTCCCCTTCTGTTTTTAGCGTGTGGTCTTAGTTTTGTCATTTTCATGAACTTTTCTGCTCGTGCGCACCTCTTGCATAGCAAAGTGTTGCTGAGGAGGAGGAGGAGGACAAACCAACACAAACCTGTGGTGAAGACAATCTTCCTGAGGACAAACCAACACAAACCTGTGACGAAGACAATCTTTCTGAGGACAAACCAACACAAACCTGTGGTGAAGACCATCTTCCTGAACAGCCTGAAAACCCCACAGGGCCCGAGAATCAGGAGGATCTCCCTCCTTCAGAAGTCAAAGGGTCAGTCCAGTTTTTTTATTTTTAAAAGTGAGATTTGAAGTCGCTGTCGTTCTTCCACAAAAGCACTTTAAGACTCAACCTTGTATTTTTGAACCTATGTTTCAGATTCAGTTTTCTGTAGCAACAGTGAGCAATTTATTTTGTGAACGTTTACAAAGCATTCACACTATTGTGATCCATTTTTTCTTCCACACTTTTTTCTCGTTACACACTTTTTGTGCTATTTCAACAAATCATGTATCAAAGCGTTCAGCTCGTTCAGGAGAAGGGTGCTAGGGCTTTTGGTATTGGTGCAACTTTAGCTTTTTGAAATATTTAGCCTTTTCTGCCAATTTTTTTCTCATAGGAAATTAACCGAGTTCATTTTCCATCCTTCAAATCTTTAGATGTGTTTACAACCTTTTACTGCTCCTTTCTCATTTTGTTCTGCTTCAGCTTCTTTCAGCTTCCTTGTGCAAATTTAAAATGTTCAACTACTTTCGTCTGTTTTTTCATCTGTTTGTGATCCTTTTAGATTATTTCTGCTAACTATAACATTTGTGTGCTTCTTTTAACTCATTTCTATTAATTTCAGCTTAATTATGCAAGTTTCAGCTTTTTCTGCTGTTTCAGCTACTAGTTAGCCGTTTTTATGCTAACTTTAGCTATTTCACCAAATCACGCATTTTTTGCACTCATTTCAATTTTTTCCAGCCTAATTCAGCAAAAATATGCTCTTTCCACTTCCCTCTGGTAACTTAAGCTTCGTTCTGAATTTTTAGCTTCTTTTAAACTGTTTTTTTGCTAATTTCAGCTTTTTTCAGAAAATATCCACTTCTTTGTGCTCATTTCTACTTCTTTAAGCCTACCGGTAAATGGACAAACATGTTCTTTCGTTCTTCTGCTAGTTTAAGCTTGTTCTACCTTTGTAGCATTTTTTAGCTAATTTCAGCTGTTTTCATTTAAATTCAGTTTTTAATTTTTTGACTATGGTAATTTCTGCTGCTTTCAGCCTACCGGTAATTAAATTGTTTCTGCTAATTTCAGCTTATTTCTGCTAGTTGCAGTTACCTGTATTTCAGCTATATAGCTTTTTTGGTGCTAATTTTAGCTTTTTCAGCTCATTTCAGTTATTTCCACTTCCTTCTGATAATGTAAGCTTCTTTTTACATTTTAAGCTATTATTTTTTCTAATTTCAGCCTTTTTTTTTTTTTAAAGAAAATTTCCTTTTGTGCTCATTTCTGCTTATTTTAACCGAACTGAGCAAATCAGCTTTCTTCTGCTAATGTAAGCTTGTTCTTCCATTTTAGCTTAGTTTCAGAATGCTTTATAGCTTATTTCAGCTGTTTTTCAGCAAGTTCTGCAATAAGCATTCACACTGCTTTTTCACAGGAAATGTAATTCCTCTAGTTAACCTTGAAGGTGCTTTTTGTAGTTGTTGCTGTCTTTATGGAGCATTCTGATCACATACAAGCAGCAGGTTGTTTTGCAGCACTGCATCATCGTTTGAGTTCGTGTCTCACCAATATTCAAGCAAACTGAGTCTCTAAGCTTCAGTGGGACATAAATCTTTGCCACTTGAAGCTCTTTATACCTGCTTGAAAACGTGCACATTTTCAACTTTCCATTGACAGATTTGATTCAGAGTGTGCAGGTGTGGAGCACCTCTTCCTTTTGTTGGCAATACCCTGTGCCTGTAAAGAACGTGTCCTTCAAGTGCACACGGTACTGTCGGTACAAGGTTTTACAGTCTTAACGTTCTGTTTGGGAAAGCTACTTTTAATTCTAGTCTGAAAAGGATGTTTATACATGAAAAAAAAGAAACATCTAGAGATGGAACGAAAGCTAAAAAAGTCTGATTATCCGATCCATCTGCTTGGCTTAAGATAAGGTTTCTGTTTTCTCCCCTTCAAAAACTAGCAACAAATGAACACATCCCGGGATTAAGACTTTTGGCTGTGCAGCTATTTTTCAAACTCTTGCACATGTTTGAATAAAAATGAAATGAAAACTGTCATTAAAATAAATCAAAGCAGGAAACTTGAGTTGTTATTTAGCACATTATGTTGATTAGTAAGAAAGACAGGACTCTCGCTTTGTCACTCAGCAGTAATACAAGGTTTGAACCATGCAGTGTGGTGTATGCTGTGATTTTACAATTAGATTATGTCTTTATGTGTTCCATAAATGTTCCCTCTGCAGCTCCGGGAAGACCAAAGGAAAAAAGGGAGGAGGAAAAGACAAATCAAAGAACGTCAAGTCCCACACTGAGCAGTTTCCTGAGGTCTGTATGATCAAATTATTGAGACCACAAAACAAGAAACCATCTTATTTGTTTTAAGTTTAGTACTTAAAGGTACTCATTGCAATGTCAGAAAGACAGTAAACAAAATTACGAAGGAAAAAAGTTAAATTTGTGAACGTCCGCCACCTATCACATGCGTCTGTCTAGAACAGGGGTCTGCAACCTGCGGCTCTGGAGCCACATGCAGCTCTTTGGTCCCTCTGCAGCGGCTCTTTCAAGCTTAGACCAAAACTGACATAAAACTGAATTTTATTGGTTAACAACGACTAAAAGGACTAGTTTTAGTGGTTTTTCCTGTCATTTATTTTGCAAATATATGAATACTAGAAACATTACAAGGAGTAAAACATACTCACTTTCACTTTATGCTTTATTTCTTCAAAATAGGATATGTAATCTTTCTACGAACTTAAAGTGGTCTGTGGGCCACCAGTTGAGAATCCCAGTTCTAGCAGGTATTGTGGCTCCAGACACGTTTAATTTAGTGAACAAAGTGGCAGAAATGGCTCTTTTGATCGTAAAGGTTGCAGACCCCTGGTCTAGAAGATCGATACCTGGGAAAGATGGCATAATTATTATTTTTGTTATATATTTATGCTCAGATTCGCTGAGTAAAGGATACAAACAAGCCTCCAAACCTTTTTCTCAACCATTTTGGCCTTGGTGTCTTCAGGTTTTTTCTGTGAGTAGCAAGTCAGCCATCTGGCCATTTGATTATTGTACATGATGGTTGATTGTTTTGGACAGATTGGTCCCTTTGCCTGTGTTAAAAGTCTACTTCTGAGATTCCAACAGGAGTTTGGCTTGAAACACAGCAATGAAGGCTACTTATGGGACAGATCTGGTTGGCAGGCCACAGACTGATGAAGTCTTCCTGATGGAAACTGGTCCAGATGAAATTATTCAAACTTTTTTTTAATCTACCTGGATGATTGAGCCTACAAACCTTTTTTTTTAAAATATATATATATATACAAACAATTTTTTTAGAGCAATCTAAATTACGGTAAATGGGGTGCCTTTCACCGGTGTTTCTGGAAAATATAAACAACGAGACAAATTTGTTCAAGTTATAAACGACTGGAGCTGAAAACGTGTTGAAGTTGCTGTTTTATCAGAAGTTCTGCATCTTCAAACATGTTCAGATTCCCGGCTCTGTCTTTATGGCGCTCCACTGTCGTATTTTAAATTAATGCATGACAGATGACTCAGTCCTTTTTTTTTTTGCATTTATCAGCAGATTCACTCATTTCCCCACCTTAAGATCTTCTCCGGTTCTATTCTTGTCTGATTCCACTATACAGGTAGTCCCCGATTTACGAGCGCTCTGATCTACGAGGTTCCAGACTTACGAGCTGGCGAATTATTGGAAAAAACGCAAAAAATACTGAGTTTTCCTGTGTTTTTTCACCACAGTTCGTTAGCTAAACATGTGGACACACGTTTCCGATCATTTTTATGCACTCATAAGCAGTTTTTCGATGAAAAACGAGTGTTTGTAGTCGCGCTAGCAAAACCGTTCCAATTTACGAGCGAATTTCCGGACTTACGAGAAGCGTGGCGGCCGTTCCAAATTACGAGATTTCCGGTTTACGAGCGCCTCGTTGTAACGGATCTCGCTCGTAAATCGGGGACTACCTGTACTGTATTTGTTTACCAACACAGACTGTGGCCAGCCTAACGGAAGGATAATCTTGTGACTAGGGATGTACAATATTGGATTTTTGGCCGATATCTGATATGTTAAAACTTATTTGGCCGATAACGATACCAATATATATTTTTTCCTAGGCCTACTTACAGAGACTACCGGTACATGGCTTTCTCAGCTGTAGAAATAAATACTACCGTACATTATTCGGCATGTTCTTTGTCAATTTGGTCTGCTACCAAATGCAGATGCCTAAAAGGGTACTGAATATGATGTAACACTTCTTTATATTGATGAGTTATATTGATGGAATGACCGATATTTAACTTTATCGCTAATATCGTCCGATACCAATACCATGCCGATAATACTGTGCATCCCTACTTGTGACTGAAGCTTCCACCTGGTTTTCAGCCAATTCAACTGAGCACTTTGTTTACATTAAGTGTTTCAGAGTTGTATATCCATATATTTAGGAAGCTGTTCAAGTAAACTCTTTGAAATGGAACCATTTGATGTAGTTCAGAATGACCTTTTTATGTTATTTTTCATACTTAGCAATAACTACCTTTAGGATACGCAGTATCTGTTTTTGTAGACCTACATGAAAATTGTACTTTAGTTAAAAACATGGCCTTCATTGTAAGTTCATTCTTGTCTGATTAAATTACATATTTCCATCTCCACCTCCAGAAGGAAGTGAACCTCCACTGTAATACCTGTAACAACGAGTTCCCCACAAGGAACAAGCTGTTTGACCATCTGAAGACCAGCGGCCACGCCAGCGCACTCACAGCCAGCGTTCCTCACGGCTCCATGAACAAAAGCAAAAAAGAGAAGAAGAAGAACAGATAACACCTTCTCTCCTGGACTGGAGGAGTTTGACTGAGCAGGAACACCATCAACCTCAAGAGTTTCACGTGGGATGTTTTAAAAAGAAAAGCTTTTGAAACTAGACTGAAGGAGGACGGCTTTATAAAATGTTCAACCACAGTCACAGCAAGGTTATTAAGTGAGCAATTGACTGAAATGTGTCAAATCAGGAAAGCTCCAGAGCCTCATTAGTCACAGCCTGTTTTATTTCTGTAGAGGCTTTACTAATGAAGGTGACGCTGCTCTTTGCTATAGGTGATATTTAAACAACCTGAAATCATTTGCTTGAATGATCGGAGCCATCAAACAAAGAGGACTTAATAGAAGTGTTGACGTAAAGCAAACAACTTGTTTTTTGTCAAAACTGTTTGTCAGTGCATGTGTGCAACTACAAAATAACACTATTCATAAAAAAATAATCAAAGTTTCTCATAAAAAATGGGTCATATGCTCATTGTGCTGAATAACTGAGTCACTGTAGAAGAATAAATGCTCTTTTCTTTTACATAAAACACGTATTGAAAGAATTTGACAGATGAATTGGTGGTGGTGGGGGGTTGTTGCCTAAAGGCAGACAGATAATGGATATATCTCAGCCATTATTACAGATAAAGAGCTAAAATATGGGGCAGTAGTAGCTGAGAGTTATTCCTAAAACCTACTCTTGAGCACATTATTTTCTGTAATTTCAAAACAAAATTATCTTAGACTGAAGCTCTGGCATGAAAGGCAGCAGGTGAAATGCATTCTTTCAAGTCATATTGAGCCTTTATTTTATTAATAGAAGTAGGAGTTTTGTCATGTTCACTACCAGTCTGTGTGGCAGTGAATGTTTTTGTTAAAAACTGACAGATGTCCGCATCTTCTTAAGTGATAAATAAGTGAAAGCTCTCGACTGAGGAGAAAAATAGATGAGGGCGGCCGTGGTGTAGTGGTAAGGGCAGTCGACTCCCGATCGGAAAGTTGGCGGTTCGACTCCCGGGACCCGCACCATGTGTCGTTGTGTCCTTGGGCAAGACACTTAACCCTGAGTTGCTCCCGGTAGGACTGGAAAGCACCTTGCATGGTAGTCTGCCGCCACCGGTTTATGAATGTGTGTAGCATTCAATATATGTGTAGCACTTTGAGATTTTCAGTAATGAAAAGTGCGTTATAAATTGAATTAATTATTATTATTAAGATTTAGATTTTTGAGGGGCCAAGATGGTGTAGTGGCAGGGGAACCGACTTGGGACCCGAAGGACCCAGGTTCAAACCCCAGTCACGGCATAACTTGTGGTGTGTTTGAGCAGCACACCTCATCCCAGTTGCTCCCCGGCGCGCCCTCTATAGCTGCCCACTGCCCCACCTGGTGGTGATTGGGTTAAATGCAGTCAAATTTCGTCTTGTATGGAAACATACACAGATGACAAAAATGTGACATTATTATTATGAAGAGTAACCATAACGATACACACAACCATAAATATTGCCTTATTCTGTATCAGAAAGGCAGAAGATGACATCTGAGTCTTTGAATGTTCAGTTGAAATCAGATCAGGATCAACTTTATTGTCATTGTACAGTTAAGTACAGCGAAATTTCCTTCCGTACAACCGTCTGAAGGATAGAAGGAAGTGTACCGGGGGCGGGGCTGCTGCTCCCTCTGAGCTTAGACAAGAAAAAGGGGAGAACACATGAGGAGAGTGTTTCAGCCAGTTTGACATGGGTCCACAGATGTTCTCGGGGTGTTGTAGGAGGGGATCCGAGCGTCTAGTTTCCATAACATCCCAGGAGAAATTGAGATGGTCAGCCTTCCAGAGCCAGATTCAGATTTCAACATTGTTTTGGGTCAGGCCGAGCTTGTTAATTTCCGCGTCTGCCGTCTCGCCAGTTCATCTCATGGCGACTCCAAACAACCGAATTGTGATTACTCGAGCACGCCGATGTCTGGCTTACAACTTCTCCAAAATCTCTTCCTTCCAACCATCTGCGAACACTGCCACAAAGTTCCACATTCCCGCTCAACTCTGATACAGGCCCACAGATAGTTCACACATCTGAGTGTTGCCAAGCCCGGCACACACATTCCAGTCAGCTTAAACCGCTGTTGATGTT
>JBBPBX010014219.1:40270-51222 GCA_038048925.1 Garcialebias charrua
AAATAGAGGACAAAATTCACCAGACTCAGAGGGAAACAACTCAGTAGAAATGCAAGACTTTAAAGAATCACTCAACTGTATGGGTAATCAAATAGAAAAATTAACAGCAAAAATATATTCCCAGGCCGGTCTGGTTAAAGAAATAAGAGAACTGAAAGAACTGATAACTAGTAAAGACAATAAAATTGCTGAACTAGAACGAAAAATAGAGGATTTAGAACAATACACAAAGCAAAACAACGTGGTGATCTCAGGACTTGATGTTAGTAAGTGTCGGACACATAAAAGAGCTCCTAATAACAGTGACACAAATGAGTATGAATCTTAGGAAGAGTATGAATCTCAGGAAGAACAAGAGACTCTGGAGGAGCATGTAGTTACTTTCTTACAGAACATGAACATTGACATGTTCTGCATAAAAAAAGAAATCTGCATGGAACAAAAGTTTACATAAATGAACATCTAACCAAAAAAAAAGGAAAAATTGCAAAGGAAGCAAGGTTGTTAAAATAGCATCAACATGGACAAGAAATGGATACATCTTTATCAAAACAAAGGAAGGGTCTCAACCTAAAATGATTAAAGAGCTGAAGGATCTGGATGAACTCAGGAGATGAAAAATTACAAATCAATGAAACAACTCACACTCAAAATGGATAAAATATACAGTTAAATGAACAAATACATTAGAACATGACAACATACGAAGACTCAGAACCTAAAATATATGATGTTGAAAATGTGATTGATGCAATTTTTTTCCTGTAATAAAAGATAGCAAATATTATAATGAAGAGCAGTTTAATGACATCAATATATCAAATGGAGTTCTCTCTATTATTCACTTTAATAGCAGAAGTATAAATGCAAACATATCCAAAATAACAGATTACTCAAAACAGTTAAATATAACTTTTACGATAATAGCGCTGTCAGAGACATGGCTCAATGATGATAACACAATATTCACATCGAGGGGTGAACATCGAGAGGAACATCCGGTTCCGGCGAGCTGATGGACGTGATCTCCCTCTGGCTCTCTGTAGTCTTTTTACCATCAAACTGACCCGTTTTTCGAATTGGACTAAAGTTGGTCCATCATCATACTGAATTCGGTGTTCAGTTGACTCAGAGAGCCGCACGGGATCGTCCAAAAGATTATTTTCGGTCCAGGACCGGCCGTTGCAACCTACCGGTCTGTTTCTGAGCGCACAGCTGACTAGGTGAGCCTTCGAGCAGGGAACTACTGCTCCACGAAGCCTCTGTGTTTTTTCCCCTTCTCCTCCTTCCTTCCTTTCTGGACCTCAGCTGAGTTTCTCATCTGGAACAGAGCTGTGGTACTACTATCTGTTTCAAGCAAGAACCGCACGGAAGGAATTTTGCGGCTTTTTTTCCGTTGCCTTTGTCTGAATTGACATCGTAGTGTAACAGCCTGAACCTTCATCAATAAATATTATGCGCTTAAAATCCTTTCTCCACCCCTTTATTGCTTTGGAACAATTATCCCCTAACACGCTGACAGATAAACCAGCTGGTCCACCGGTGAACACGCCCCTTTTTGAGAAATGTGAAAGGAAGCGGAAAGGAAGCGTGAAGAGAAGCGGGTTGTGTCATCTTCAGCTGTTTTGGAAGTGTGGACGACGTGAGTTTGGATTACTGGAGCCTTCGATTGGATTACTGGAGCCTTCGATTGGATTACTGGAGCCTTCGATTGGATTACTGGAGCCTTCGACTGGAAGCAACAAAATTACTTCTGTTTGAACTGTCCCCCCCCCCTTATCGTCGGTAGCGTGAGTGAAACAAACCAGCTGTTTTTCATCTACGACCTCTGTGGGTTAATAACGTTGTGTGCCACCGAGCACTTGTTTGGGGACAGAGATTAACTGACGGACTCACGTTCGAGCCACGTTCCTCTTTAAGTTAAGGGATTATTCTTGGATGAACTATTGTTTTGTTTAAAACGTTGTGTGCCGCCGAGCACTTATTTGGGGACAGAGATTAACTGACGGACTCACGTTCGAGCCACGTTCCTCTTTAAGTTGAGTATTTATTGTATGAATTTATTATGAGGATTTTTGTTTGTATCCAGGGGTAAATACACTTGATTTTGAAAAAAAAAAACATTATGTGGTGGATGGGTTTTTTCATTTAGTGTAAGGGTGTGATCACATTAAGTGTTTAACATCCTTTGTTCTAGTTTTGTGTTAAAGGGCAAATATATTATTTATATAATTAAACATCTTATATGTCAGGAGAGAGACCTGGCTGGCACCCCAAATAAAAGCCTGTCTCACAAAACTGTTACATAAAAAAGTGGCACCCCAGATGGGACATGAAAGTAAATAAAGACATTGAATGTTTAAACTCATCAAATAAAAAGATAAACAACTTGTAAAGAATTATACAACCAACAAAAGGATTACACAATGGCTGCCAGATCTGCTACGCTGGTGGACCTGGAACCTGCATCAGCACATCAAGCCGTCCCGCTGGATTACCTCACAAGTTATTCACTTTTGGATATGGAACTGGTCGATCTGCCAGAGCATATTGCTCCTCTAATAGCCCTAGACTCTGGAATAGAAAACAGGAACACGGATGGAAGGACAAATACTGTTGCACAGGATGACCAGAAACAGCTTAAAAAAATGGAGGAGTTGAAAACAGACTTTGAACAGTTTTCAAGAAGAATTGCTGCTCAAATGGATCAAATGAGCACAAAACTAACAGACTCATTTCTGAAGCAGCAAAGAGAGCTTGTTAAGCATGTGGACCAACGCGTGGAGTATTTGAGAACACAGTTTGACACTTCACTGGGATGGCGGTTAAAGGAACAGTATGCTGAAATTACTACAAAACTCATACCTGATATCATCCACCCAGTAAAAGAAGAACTTTCTGTCTGTCTTAACACTTTACACTCCATGGCTGAGGAAATTCACAGTGCAAGAGCAACTACTTCAACTGGACATGCAGGTGTACAAATCTACCCAGATGACCTACTTCGAGAGAAACACCTAAAGGTTGTAGGCCATCCCAGATTGCAGTCAACAGTAAGAGATGGTAAACAGGATGATCTGCTTGAGTCCATTGGAAGTTCAACCATCCAAGGCAAAACCAGAAGCAGAATATTAGGAAAAAGCCCTATCAAACTACAGTTTCCAACTTTTGGAAAAATTGAGGACTCTGCTGATCCCCTTCAGTACCTAGAGAGGTGTGAGGAATTTTTGGCCCTCAATCCACTCACTGATGAAGAGCTTATGGCTACTCTTCGTAACGTATTACATGGTACCTCCAGGGACTGGTGGGATGCGGCACGTCATGAAATACAAACCTGGAGAGAATTCAACAAACAATTCTGTGCAGCTTTCTTATCAGAGGATTATGAGGATGAGCTGGCTGAGAGAGTACGCAACATAATCCAAAAAGAGGATGAAGGCATCAGAGACTTTGCCTACATGTATCAACAAAAAAAGCAAGAACCAAAAGCAAGATTCTGTGTGGATTACAGAAAACTAAATGCCGCTACACACACTGATGCTTATCCCATCCCTAACCTCCAAGAAATATTAGAATCACTACATGGAACAGCTGTTTTCACAACTTTGGACCTCAACAGTGGCTACTGGCAGGTTAAAATGGATGAAGAAAGTCGTGAAAAGACTGCTTTTATCTGTCCTCTTGGCTTATACCAATTTAAAGTGATGCCCTTCGGACTAAAAAATGCACCTGCCACCTTCCAACGTATAATGGAGACAGTTCTAGGAGACTTGAGAGGAAGCAATTGTTTTGTCTACTTGGATGACATCATTATTTATTCCACCACACCAGAACAGCACATGTTTGACCTACAAGCTGTTTTTGACAAACTGGAGATGGCAAATCTAACTGTAAACATGAAAAAGAGCCAATTTTTCCGTACATCACTAAAGTTTCTGGGTCATACTGTTTCATCTGCTGGAGTAGAAGTGGATGCTGAAAAAATAAAGGCTGTTCAGGACTTTCCGATACCCCAGAACATTAAAGAGCTGCAACGATTTCTCGGACTGGCTGGATGGTACCATCGCTTTGTGCCAAGATTTTCACAGCTCACTGAACCCCTCAATGCTCTAAAACGGAAAGGGGCAAAGTACCTCTGGACTCCCCAATGTCAAGCAGCTTTTGAGGCTCTAAAAAATCACCTTGTCTCACCACCAATACTTGGACATCCTGATTTTAATCTCCCATTTATTGTTTATACAGATGCAAGTGAAGTTGGTTTGGGTGCTGTCCTAGCTCAAACAACAGGACTTGGGTCAGAGCATGTTCTTGCCTTTGCCAGTCGCACCTTAAATAGAGCAGAGAGAAATTATTCTACCACGGAACAAGAGTGTCTTGCTGTGGTATGGGCTCTTGAAAAATGGCGATATTATCTGGAAGGGAGGCATTTTACTGTTATAACTGACCATTCTTCCCTCGTCTGGGTCTTTAAAACCACAAAACCCAGCACAAGATTGATCCGTTGGGCTCTTCGCCTTCAAGAATTCACCTTTACGGTAGAATACCGTAAAGGTAAATACAATACAGTGCCAGATGCCCTATCGAGAGCACCAATGAACTACAATCAATCACCCACCTGTGCTGCGGTGTTACGTTCAATGAAGGATACCTCACAACATCTACAAATAACTGATGAGGATATCTGGAAAGCACAGCAGACTGATCCTGATGTACAGAGCCTTTATACAAAAATCACTGAAACGGGAGAAATCATTGAGAGTTCAACAACCAAATTCACCATTGTGGAAGATAAAGTGTACAAAGTGACACAATTACCTCATAAATCTCTGCATCAAATCTACATTCCATCGTCTCTCCGTCAACAGTTGCTTCATCACTATCATGACGATCCCTTATCCGGACACCTTGGACGATATAAGACATACAAGCGATTACAAGCCCTTGTGTTTTGGCCCAAGATGAGCCTGGATGTGAGAGATTATGTACGCAATTGTAAGGTATGCCAGCTTTACAAGCCTGAGAACCGGAGACCACGTGGAAAGCTTCAACAGACTCTAGTCCACAAACCTTGGGAGATGCTAGGGGTGGATCTCATGGGACCATTGCCTCGCAGTACCAGCAGAAATCTGTATGTAATAGTCTTTGTTGACTATTACACTCGCTGGATAGAACTATTTCCTCTCCGCAAGGCGACAGCAGAGACTGTATCTCACATTATGAACAAAGAAATACTCACTCGTTGGGGTACACCAACCTACATCCTCTCCGACCAAGGTCCACAGTTTGTATCATCTGTGTTTGAAGACATCTGCAAGCGTTGGAATCTCCAGCGGAAGCGGACATCACCATACCACCCTCAAACCAACCTAACAGAAAGGATAAACCGCAACATCAAGGCAATGATTGCATCATATGTGGAAGAAAAACATAAAACCTGGGATAAATACTTACCGGAATTCCGCTTTGCTCTCAACTCAGCTGTACATGAATCCTCAGGAGTGACCCCTGCCGAACTCAACCTTGGTCGTTCTTTAAGAGGACCCCTAGATAATGAACTCCAACCATACCTATGTGATCCAGATTCGCCTGCATATCCCACAGCCAAACAATTGACTGAACTCAGACACCTGGTTACCCATAACTTGGAAAAGGCACGCAGAAAACAAAAAAAGTACTATGACATAGGAAGAAGAGAAGCTGACTTCAAGATTCAAGATCGGAAATGGCTTCACATTCACCCCATCTAAAGGGCAGATAGGTCTTATTCTGCCAAACTTGCTCCATGTTGGAAAGGTCCCTACCGAATTGTCCAAAAACTAGGACCTGTGAACTATGAGCCAAAGCCACTTATGCACAGAGAATAGAGGGACAGTTCACCTCACAAGACCCACGGAGCATGTGGAAAGGTATTAAATGCATAACAGATTACAAAGGCAAGAATAAACAATGCCCCAGGGACCCATCTCTGCCTGATGCCCTCAACAAGTTTTATGCACGTTTTGATGATCCAAATAGACCAGCTAGCACCAGACTCACCTCATCACCAGATGAAGAGCATCTCAGAGTGACCGCAGCAGAAGTGAGAGGCAGTCTCAGAAAGATTAATCCCCATAAAGCAACTGGACCAGACAACATCCCAGGGAAAGTTCTGAAGGAATGTGCAGACCAGCTCTGTGAGGTGCTGGCTGACATCTTCACCACCTCACTTTCACTGGAGTCAGTTCCCACCTGCCTGAAGACTGCCACCATCATCCCAGTTCCAAAGAGCTCCACAGTGACTGGTCTGAATGACTATAGACCGGTGGCTCTCACCCCGGTGGTCGCTAAATGTTTTGAGAAACTGGTCATGTCCCACATAAAGAAAACCGTGAACACCAACGTGGACCCTCATCAATACGCATACCGTGAGAACCGATCAACAGAGGACGCCATTTCTTCCGTGGTCCACACTGCTCTCACCCACCTGGATCAGAAGGACTCATACGTGCGCCTGCTCTTTGTGGACTTCACATCTGCCTTCAACACCATGATCCCCCAAACTCTGATAGACAAACTATCTACACTTGGACTAAGCCCCTCTATTTGTAACTGGATACTAGACTTCTTAACAAACAGACCACAGTCCGTGAAGATCCACAACTTCTCCTCCTCCACCATAACCCTCAGCACTGGCTCTCCCCAAGGATGTGTGCTGAGCCCCCTTCTGTTCACTCTGCTCACATATGATTGTACAGCCACACTTCCAGGCTGTCATATTGTTAAGTTTGCAGATGATACAGCTGTGGTGGGCTGCATCACAAACAATGATGAGTCCAGCTACAGACAGGAGGTGGAGCACCTGGAGAGCTGGTGCAAAGAGAATAATCTTCACATGAATGTGAAGAAGACAAAGGAGATGATTGTGGACTTCAGGAGGAACAAACACACCCACGCCCCACTGAAAATGGGTGGGTCTGCAGTGGAAGTGGTCTCCAGCTACAAATACTTGGGTGTACACTTGAATGATAACCTCAGCTGGAGCAACAACACCACCAGCCTGATCAAGAAAGGTCATCAGAGACTCTACTTCCTCAGACGGCTGAGACGTGCTGGCCTGAGCAGCCCAGTTCTCACCTCGTTCTACAGGTGTGCAGTGGAGAGCGTCCTGTGCTCCAGCATCAATGTGTGGCATGGAGGCTGCACAGTTGAAGAGAGGAAAGCTCTACAGAGAGTGGTGAAGGCTGCACAGAAGTCTGTTGGAGTCAGACTCCCCACCATCGCGGACGTTTACACCTCCAGGTGCAGGAAAAGAGCCACCTGCATCATGAAGGATCTCACTCACCCAGCACACTCGCTCTTTGCCCCACTCCCCTCAGGACGGAGGTTGAGGAGCATCAAATGTAGAACCACTAGACTGAGGAACAGCTTCTACCCTGAGGCTGTCAGACTCATGAATAAATAAATAACAAGAATAAACACTGCAAAATATCACATCATGTTGATGCTGATCTGTTTCTTGTTGCTGCGTTTCACCTGTGACCATCTGCTCATAATGACTCATGTTCGTGCTGCTGTTTATAACGATGTTTTTCTACTACATTAGGGCTTAGAGTATTACTAGCTGATGCTTCTCTTAGTTAATCCTAGAATGTTATTACTGTTTTTCTCTTGCATTTGTTGTTTCTCTTGTAGTTGTTGTTGGATGTAACTGGGACCCCGTGTACATAATTTCGTTTTCATCACATGTACTACATGCGGTGCAAATGACAATAAAGACTCTCTGACTCTGACTCTGACTATGAGATCGTCTTTGAGGACACTGGGGAGGATCTTCGCATAGTAAATGTGACACAAATGAAACCTTGCTATCTTATCGCTGAAGAAGTTGACAGGGAGCAAAGAAAGACACTCCTAAAGATTTTTGAGGAGGACAACGATGAGGAGGAATTTAAAGGGTTTTAATGCCGACAATACAGCGCCTCCACAGGTTTCGGCTTTCTTCAGGGAAGGGGGAGTGTAGCAGCCTGAACCTTCACCAATAAATATTATGCGCTTAAAATCCTTTCTCCACCCCTTTATTGTTTTGGAGCAATTATCCCCTAACACGCTGACAGATAAACCAGCTGGTCCACCGGTGAACACGTCCCTTTTTGAGAAATGTGAAAGGAAGCGGAAAGGAAGTGTGAAGAGAAGCGGGGTGTGTCATCTTCAGCTGTTTTGGAAGTGTGGACGACGTGAGTTTGGATTACTGGAGCCTTCAATTGGATTACTGGAGCCTTCGATTGGATTACTGGAGCCTTCGACTGGAAGCAACAAAATTACTTCTGTTTGAACTGTCTCCCCCCTCCCCCCCTCCATCGTCGGTAGCGTGAGTGAAACAAACCAGCTGTTTTTCATCTATGACCTCTGTGGGTTATTAAAACGTTGTATGCCGCCGAGCACTTGTTTGGGGACAGAGATTAACTGACAGACTCATGTTCGAGCCACGTTCCTCTTTAAGTTGAGTATTTATTGTATGAATTTATTATGAGGATTTTTGTTTGTATCCAGGGGTAAAAAATGATCTTGATCCTAAAAAATCTGCAGGTCGAGATGAACTTCCACCTTATTTCTTAAGGCTGGCTGCTCATATCATCACAGTCCCTGTGACCCACATCTTTAATCTGTCCATAAGCCAAAACACCATTTCGGATGCTAATTAATTTTCAAGATGGCGCCAGTGCTTGAGGCTGTCCGTCTGTCGCTCTTGGTTTGGATTGTTTTATTTCTTTGTTTTGTGCTCAGCACTAAGTCTGTGCTTGTGTACAATCGCCAGTTCCTCCTGGATTTTCAAAATGTTGTTGGCAACCTCAGTGCCTTTGATTATGGTGGACAGAAAACTTTACCCCCGTTCCTGTCAGGAGTCCCAGCTGATCTACTCCGGGCACCTGCGTTGCCCCACCGGCGGAAATGCTGTCGTTACCGCGGTAAACGTGGAGGACAGCTGGTGAAACTAAAGATCTGCCTGGCCCGTTCTACA
This sequence comes from Garcialebias charrua, assembly GCA_038048925.1. NCBI lineage: Eukaryota > Metazoa > Chordata > Actinopteri > Cyprinodontiformes > Rivulidae > Garcialebias > Garcialebias charrua. The sequence continues at coordinate 49,269 of JBBPBX010014219.1, forward strand.
TCCATTTCTCAATCAAGAAATTGAGTATTTCCATCTTTCTCTGTGCCTTGGCGTTTCCTGGATCCTGTTGACAGCTGCCTGCTACCTGTCACCGGCCTGGGCGCGGGCGTTCGCCCCCACCGCTACTGCTTCTCTCATCTCCACCGGCGCGGAGTGAACCTGCAGAGCCTGAAGACGCTGCCCCGGCTGAAGACGCTGCCCTGGGTCCTAGCGCCTGTCAGTTTACAGGCTGCAGTTACTGCCAGAATTGGCCTGGTGAACGCCAGGTCTGTAACAAACAAAACCTTCATCCTGCGGGACTTTTTCACTTCCCATCATTTGGATTTATTCTGCATCACAGAGACCTGGGTCGAGGCTGATGACTCCAGTGTTTTTGTTGAACTTTTACCAGACGGCTGCTCTTATCTGAGCTCCCCTCGGATGTCAGGCCGTGGAGGAGGAACAGCAGTGGTTTATAAAAATAGTTTTAAATGCAAGCAGTGCACTGCACCACCTTCTTTCTCCAGCTTTGAGGTGACTTTATTTGAGGTGGGTCGCTCACACCCCGTGCTGTGCGCTGTTATCTACAGAGCCCCCAAATATAATAAGGATTTTTTGAATGACTTTTCTGATTTCCTGACTGGAATAATGATAAACCACGATGCAGTCCTTATTGTTGGGGATTTTAACATACATGTATGCTGTCCAGAGAAACCACTGGTGAAGGACTTTCTGAGCCTCACTGACTCTTTTAACCTGGTTCAGTGGGTGGCTGGTCCCACGCATGAACATGGACACACGTTGGACCTGGTTCTCTCTCACGGCTTGTCTGTGACCGACCTGGAACTTTATGATGATGTTATTTCTGACCATAGGCCTGTTTTATTTGATGTTGGTTTGTCCTGTGCTCCAGTTAAAAACTACGTTCCTGCCCAGCGACGTAGAGTTTTTAAACCTTCCACCGCTGGTCAGTTCTCTGCTGCCTTTGAACAGCTCTGTGCTCCATCTGACTCTGCTGCTGACACCGATCAGCTGAGCTCCTGGTTTGACGCCTCCTGTCAAACCATTTTGGACTCTGTGGCACCATTTAAACTGGTGCAACCTAAAGCCAGATCTGAACCCTGGTTCAATGAAAAAACTCTTGCAGCCAGACAGGAGTGCCGCAGAGCTGAACGGAGATGGAAAAAGGATAAACTGGAGGTTTCATTTCACATTTTAAAGGACTGTCAACGTCAGTACCAGAACATTGTTAAAGAGGCCAAAAAACAATACTTGTCAGACATTATCACGTCCAATCACAACAACCTGCGTGTCCTTTTTGAAACTATTGACTCTGTCCTGAAGGCCCCACAACCTGTCTGTCATGAAGCCTCAACTGAACTCTGTAATGACTTCCTGCAGTTTTTTGTAAATAAGGTTGTTACCACAAGGGCCCTTATTTCAGCCCCTGCTTTTGACCCCTCTTGCTTGGTCCCCTGCCTGGCTGTGTTCGATAGATTTGAACCAGTGACTCTGACCCTTTTAGAGGATGTGGTTGGCCATATTAAGCCATCAGGTTCCCCTCGTGACCTTGTCCCCCCTCGTCTGTTAAAAGAGGTTTTTTCCAGCATCAGGCAGGTGATCCTTGCTGTTATCAATAGCAGTCTGTCCTCAGGTGTTGTGCCAATAAGTTTTAAACATGCGGTGGTGCAGCCCCTGCTTAAAAAGCCCAGCCTAGACCAATCTGTCTTGGCTAATTTTAGGCCCATCTCCAAGCTGCCTTTTATTTCAAAAATTTTAGAAAAAATTGTGTATTCACAGGTGAAATGTTTTCTGGACGAGCACAACATAATGGAGGTTTTTCAGTCTGGCTTCAAAACTCGCCACAGCACAGAATCAGCTCTAGTCAGAGTTTTTAATGATATTCTTATGGCCAATGATTCTGGTGAACATGTGGTTCTTGTCTTGCTCGACCTAACCGCTGCCTTTGACACAG
>JBBPBX010014220.1:0-11835 GCA_038048925.1 Garcialebias charrua
TTTACATTCACGGATTTAATGTTTAGAAATATAATTAGCCAGCTTTTTTTCTTTCTTTTCTTCTTTTATTTTATTTTTTTCTTCATAGTCGGGGAACGTTAGTATTATTAGTTATTATTACTATTCATGCTTAGAAATATAATTAGTGTGTTTTGTTTGCATCCACGGATTTAATGTTTATAATTATAATTACTGTGTATTGTTTGCATTCACGGTTTTAATGTTTAGAATTATAATCAGTGTGTTTTATTTACATTTAGGGATTTAATGTTTTGGATTATATGGTGGGCTTTGGTTCGCATTTGGGGAATGTTATTACTATTAGTTATTATTATTAACAATCACTGCTTTTTTAGTTGTTTTTTTTTGTTTGTTTTTTAAAGAGTTCTTGCTCTTCCAGATTAGTGCCTATTACATATTTTAAATTTTCTTTTCATTTAGCTAGTTCTGTGGGAGTCACCTGGTACAGGTTGTGATGTGGTGCCATTTGACCGTAAGGACAAGTTTTCTAGTGACTCCTGTTGGAGTCTGCACAGTCCCTTCATCTGGGGAAGGGCCAAGTGCGAGGGGGGGTTTTTTTTTTTTTTTTTTTTTCTCCTGGGGTGGGGGCGGGGATTGGGAAGGATGGCAATATTTTACAACCCTTATTATGAACAACAGGTCACATGGCTGTTGATTTGAAAGCTTCCTCGACATCATCTGCTGTCAGATTCCTAAGCTGGAATGTTAAAGGTCTTAACAATCCGGTGAAACGGTCTAAAATATATTCTCATATGAAACGCCTGAATCCAGACGTAATATTCCTACAGGAAACACATTTGCAAAATTCAAATCAGGTCAGGCTTAAATATCCATGGATTGGGGAGATTTACCACTCGAGCTTCAACTCAAAAGCCAGAGGAGTTGCCATACTATTTAATAAGAATATTCATTTTACAGCATCAAAAATAATGAAGGATACAAATGGCAGATTTCTTATAATCGCGGGCTCTCTGTTCCATACTCCCGTTTTATTAGTGAACATTTATGCACCAAACTTTGATAACCCAGACTTTATAAACAATTTAGTAAGCACACTTCCATATCTTGACACTCATCTGTTAATTTTAGCTGGGGACCTGAATTGTGTTATGAACACATCATTAGATCGCTCTTCGTCTCGGCCCTGCACACAGTCTAATATGTCTAAATCTATTTTGGATTTTATGTCCCAAAATGGATATGTAGATCCATGGAGGGCACAGAATCCACTAACAAGGACCTATTCTTTTTACTCGCAGGTGCACCAATCCTATTCCCGTATAGATTATTTTTTTGTTGACAGCTCTTTAATGCAGAGAGTCACTTCTTCTGAATACTATCCGATTGTTATCTCAGACCATTCTCCTCTAAGCATTGATATAAACTTTATAAATAAACCCCGTTCTAGTCCTCGTTGGAGATTTAATAGTCTCCTGTTATCAGATGAGCCATTTAATAAATTCATCTTATCAGCAATTGACGATTTCCTAATGTTCAATAAGAGCGATACAATTTCTCCCTCACTATTATGGGAAACATTAAAAGCCTATATTCGTGGTCAGATTATTTCTTTTTCAGCTAATGTCAATAAAAATCTACGCACTAAGATATCAGAAATATCAACAAAAATTCAGAATATTGACAGGCAAAATGCCGTTAATCCGTCACACGATTTGCTGAAACAGCGACAGGATCTTCAAATGGAACTTGATCTTTTAACAACATCTGATGCGGAGCGTCTCTTAATCCGATCTCGAGCCACTTATTATGAGCATGGGGAAAAACCAAGTAGACTTTTGGCACATCAACTGAAACGAAAGGCTAGCTCTCACACAATATCGCAAATCAAGGATCGATCGGGCAACCTTGTCTCAGACCCTGTCTCCATTAGTGACACCTTTAAAAAATTCTACTGCGATCTGTATAAATCTGAACTACAAGCAGACTCAAACGAGCTACTCGCCTTTCTTCAGAATATTGACATTCCTAGGATAGACAAATTGATTTCTGACCAACTTGAGGCTCCCATTAAATTAGAAGAAATATTAGAGTCAATTAAGAATATGCAAAGTGGTAAAACACCTGGCTCGGATGGTTTCTCTGCCGAATTTTTCAAAAAATTTAAAGATAAGATAGCCCCTCTTCTTCTCGAGGTTTATAATGAGTCATTCGGGCGTGGCCTGCTACCTCCCACCTTGACTCAAGCTTCAATCTCTCTCCTGTTAAAGAAGGATAAAGATCCTACTGCTTGCGAGTCTTATAGACCCCTTTCACTCTTGAATGTGGATTTTAAGATTTTGTCCAAAATACTCGCAACTCGGCTTGAGACAGTTCTCCCTCTGATTATCTCACAAGAACAAAATGGATTCATCAAAGGTCGCCAGTTGTTTTTTAATACCCGTACAATATTGAACACAATTTTTTCAACTCATTCCCCCAAGTCTCCTGAAGTAATCATTTCTCTTGACGCCGAGAAAGCTTTTGATCGAGTAGAATGGGAGTATCTCTTTGCCGCTCTTAATAGGTTTGGTTTTGGAGAGAGGTTTGTGTCCTGGATCAAACTACTTTATACATCTCCTCAAGCATGTATTCTTACTAATTCCATCCAATCGGATTATTTTTCGGTGGGGCGTGGTACTAGACAGGGTTGCCCTCTTTCCCCCCTCTTGTTTGCGTTAGCCATTGAGCCTCTTTCTGTTGCCCTAAGATCCCTTTCTTCTTTTCACGGAATCATCCGCTCTGGCGTCGAGCTTAAACTGTCCTTATATGCAGATGACCTTCTCCTGTATGTTTCTGACCCATTATGTAGCCTTCCCCCAATTTTAAATACTCTGGAAAAATTTGGATCGTATTCCGGCTATAAAATTAATTCACTTAAAACCGAATGCTACCCAGTGAATTCATTAGCTTTAAAGCTTAAGCCTTCTGATATCCCTTTTAGGCTCAGTCCCTCGGGGTTTAGATATTTGGGAATTAATATTGCACGTACTCTGCCCTCGATGTTTTCTCAGAATTATACCCCACTAGTCTCCCAAATTGCATCAGACCTTCAGAGGTGGAACTCTCTCCCTCTTTCACTAATAGGCAGGATTAATATTATCAAAATGAATGTGCTACCTAGACTTCTGTTTTTATATCAAAACATCCCTCTGTTTTTGCCCAAACAGTTCTTCAGGTCCCTGGATCAGATGGTCTCTTCCTTTTTGTGGAATGGAAAGGCCCCCAGAATGAGACTTTCTTTATTACAACAGTTCACCACAAATGGTGGTCTTTCTCTACCCAATTTTACAATGTATTACTGGTCCTCGCATATTCATAAACTGAATTATTGGTTAAATTCACCGGATCTGATTTGGTGCAAACTTGAAGTTCAATCGATTTCTGCATCTTTTTCACCTGCCTCAATTATTTATTCATCATTACCAATTAAACTATCCTCTGTTACTACAAATCCTATAGTGCTTTCCACACTCAGGATCTGGTCACAATTTAGGTCCCATTTTAAATTTGTATTACCATCTAATAAAATGCCGTTATTAAAGAATCACATTTTCTCTCCAGCATCTACTAATGCTGCCTATAGAATTTGGCATGAGAGAGGTATTAGAACAATGAGAGACCTTTACGAAGATGGTTTGTTCCTTAGTTTTTCAGAATTGTCTTCTAAATTTAATCTACCCACTTCACATTTGTTTCTTTATTTCCAAATTAGACATTGCGTTTCATCACGGTTTCCAAATTTTCCAACTTTGCCTACTGACCCACCATGGGTCGAATTCCTAGCTTTGAAGCCTAATCTGAAATCTCCTCTTTCTATTATTTATGGAAAACTTATGGCAATTGAGGCCGACTCATCAGGTAAAACCAGAACTGCATGGGAACGGGAATTGGGTGTTGAACTGTCAGAGTCATGGTGGGATAAAGTTATTCTCAGCATACGCCAGAGTACACCATGTGCCAGACTACAATTAATACAGTTTAAAGTAATAAATAGAGTACATTTTTCAAAGTCCCGTCTATCAAAAATTTTCCCTTCAATTTCAGATCAATGTGATAGATGTCAGGCCTCACCTTGCAACTTAAGTCATATGTTCTTCTTTTGCCCAAAATTACAAGGGTTCTGGAAATACTTCTTCTCCATACTCTCAGGAGTTTTTAAGATCCAGATTCAGAATGATCCACTTATTGCCATTTTTGGAGTTCCAGGGACCACACTTAACCTATCCCGCCAGCAGAGGGAGGTCCTAGCCTTCTGTTCTCTCCTTGCCAGGCGCTGTATTTTGCTCGCGTGGAAATCTCCCACACCTCCATCCACATCGCAATGGCTTAACACCGTAAGATCATTCTTGAAAATAGAAAAAATTTCATTAACAGTGAAAGGTAGTTCTGAAAAATTTACTTATAAATGGGCACCCTTTGTGTCATATGTAAAATCTTTGCCTTCACAACATACAGACTGATACCCTGATTCATGCTCAATGCACAGACTGATGGGACTAACTCATCACACTACCATGTGACTTAACTCTGAAGAATAAATGAATGGGTAAAACACTCGTTTCCTTTTAGTTTTTTGATGCCGTCCTATCCCCCCTCCTCCCCCCCCTTTTTTTTTTTGTTCATTTCGTCTTGTTTTTGGTTAGGTTAGTGGGGTGTGATATGTTTGGTTGTGGGAGGGGGAGGGAGGGGAGGGGAGAAAAGGGGAGAAAAAAAAGGTTATTTGGAGAAGTCATGTAAGTTTCGTAAAATATATGTATTGTTAATTGTTGTATGTTCTCCTGATAAATAAAAAAATTAAAAAAAAAAAAAAAGGTCGGTCCCATCAGTAAAACAGGAGATTCTGGTGGGCGCCTCTAACATTTCTCCTGAGAATCGCCTCACTCTAAAGGCGTCTGTTTGTCACAATTTGTTAAATCTCCCTGTACAGGCCTTGATTGATTCCGGAGCTGAGCAGAATCTCATCAGTGACTGCTTGGTGGAACAACTTTCTATTCCTATGGACAAATTACACCAGACTCTCTCCATGACGGCGCTCACCGGCCAGACAATTTCCACAATCTCCCATCAGATCACTTCTTTAAAGTTCACCTTATCTGGCAACCATCAGGAATTGGGTGAGTTTTTTGTTTTTCATTCTGAGTCCCCTCAACTTATTTTAGGCTTTCCCTGGCTCTGTAAACACAACCCTCAGATTGATTGGGCTAAAAAGAAAATAAACTCCTGGAGTCATTATTGTTCCTCCAACTGCCTTAGGTCAGCAGTTTCCGCTTCTCCTCCACCTTGTTACATAGAAGAGGAGATTGATTTGTCCTTAATTCCACCACAATATCATGACCTAGCTCCGGTGTTTAGCAAATCCAGGGCTCAATCTCTTCCTCCCCACAGACCATATGACTGCTCCATAGATTTGCTTCCTGGTGCTCCCTTGCCCTCGTGTCGTCTATATAATTTGTCTGGTCCTGAGAAGCAAACTATGAGAGAGTATATTGACACTTCCTTGTCCTCTGGTATAATCCGTGCTTCAACCTCTCCAGTGGGTGCAGGGTTCTTTTTTGTCGCTAAAAAGGATAAGACTTTGAGGCCTTGTATCGATTACAGGGACCTGAACCAAATCACGGTCAAGAATAAATACCCTCTTCCTCTTATTGAGTCTATTTATGGGCATCTTCAAGAAGCTGTTGTGTTCACAAAACTGGACCTTAGAAACGCGTATCATCTGGTCCGTATTAAGGAGGGGGACGAGTGGAAGACGGCCTTCAGGACTCCTTTTGGACATTTTGAGTACCTCGTGATGCCTTTTGGACTGACAAACGCTCCTGCCGTCTTCCAGGCGTTGGTTAATGACGTACTGAGAGATTTCTTGAATCAGTTTGTATTTGTCTACCTTGATGACATTTTGATCTATTCGAAGGATCCAGTACAACACCCTCACCACGTCCGGGCTGTCCTTCAGCGCCTGCTTGAGAACCGACTTTTCGTCAAGGCAGAGAAGTGTGAGTTCAGCGTGCCCTCTGTGGCCTTCTTGGGCTTTGTTTTCAGGAGTGGTCAGGTCTGGACGGATTCGGAGAAGATCAAGGCTGTGGTGGAATGGCCCCGTCCTCAGACTCGCAAACAACTTCAACGCTTCCTGGGCTTTGCAAATTTTTACCGCCGTTTCATCAGGAATTTCAGTCAGGTTGCAAGTCCTTTGACTAAACTCACCTCCTCTCTCCGTGTTTTTTCTTGGAACAGGGAAGCTGAAGGGGCCTTCCTGAAACTCAAAACTTTGTTTTCCTCTGCGCCTGTTTTGACTCATCCTGACGCCAAACTGCAATTCTTGGTGGAGGTGGACGCCTCGGACTCCGGAGTGGGCGCTGTCCTCTCCCAACGGTCCCCTGTCGACAACAAGATCCACCCTTGTGCGTTCTTCTCACGCCGACTGTCTCCTGCTGAGGTCAACTATGATGTGGGCAATCGGGAGTTGTTGGCCATCAAGTTGGCTCTCGAAGAATGGAGGCATTGGTTGGAGGGGTCCGCGTTGCCTTTTGTCGTCTTGACGGACCATAAGAACCTGTCTTACCTTCAGACGGCCAAGAGACTGTCCTCAAGACAGGCCAGGTGGTCATTGTTCTTCACCAGGTTCAATTTCACCATTACCTATCGCCCTGGTTCTAAAAATGTGAAACCTGATGCCCTGTCCAGGCAATTTTCATCCTCTGACTCCTCCCAGGTGGCCGAGTCCATTCTCCCTCGCTCCTGCATTGTGGGTGTCGCCTCCTGGGGGATTGAGAGGGTCATCCTTCAGGCTCAGCTGACCGAGCCCGATCCTGGTAATGGCCCGCCTAATCGCCTGTTTGTTCCCACCTCTGTGATCAGCCAGGTTCTCCAATGGGTCCATTCCTCTAAATTTTCTTGTCATCCTGGCGTCAATCGTATGGTTTCTTTTACTACGAGACACTTCTGGTGGCCTACCCTTCGACGTGACGTCAAACGTTTTGTGGCGGCCTGTGCTGTGTGTGCTGCGAACAAGAGCGCCCATCGTCCTCCTGTGGGGTTACTCCAGCCTCTTCCTGTTCCTGGTCGTCCCTGGTCCCACATTGCACTGGACTTTGTGACTGGATTGCCCCCGTCTGATGGTAACACGTCTATTCTTACTGTTGTCGATAGATTTTCTAAATCTGCGCATTTTGTCCCGCTTCCCCAACTTCCCTCAGCTATGGAGACCGCTCGCCTCTTGGTCCTACATGTCTTCAGGCTTCATGGCATACCTCTTGACATCGTCTCGGACCGAGGTCCTCAGTTCGTGTCCCGTGTCTGGAAGGCCTTTTGTCAAGCCCTCGGCGCCTCGGTGAGTTTGTCTTCAGGTTATCACCCTCAGTCCAATGGTCAGTCTGAGAGGTGCAACCAGGAACTGGAATCCGCTGTTCGTTGTGTCATTGAGGACAATCCTGCTCATTGGTCTTCTCTTCTTCCCTGGGTCGAGTATGCGCACAACTCCCACACGTCCTCAGCTACTGGACTCTCCCCTTTTGAGGCTTCTCTGGGGTACCTGCCTCCGCTGTTCCCCCACCAGGAGGTGGACATCTCTGTTCCTTCTGTCCAGCACCATCTGCGCCGTTGTCGACGGATTTGGAGGCAGACCAGGGAGGCGCTTCTGCGGGCCCGTGCCCGTTCCAAGCGGGGGGCTGATCGTCATCGTCTCCCGGCTCCCCTGTACTCTGTGGGGCAACTGGTTTGGCTCTCTACCCAACATATCTCTCTGAAGGGCGCCTCCAGGAAACTTGGTCCCAGGTTTATTGGACCCTTTCCCATTGTCAAACTTGTCAACCCCACTGCTGTCCGTCTCCAGCTCCCTCGCTCCATGCGGGTTCACCCCACCTTCCATGTGTCCCAAGTCAAACCCTTTGTTGAGGACCCTCTGAATCCCTCCGTCTTGGGCCGCCCACCTCCCCGCATCATTGACGACCAGCCCGCGTTCACTGTTCGCCGGCTCCTGGATGTTCGACGTCGTGGTCGTGGACTTCAGTTTCTGGTGGATTGGGAGGGGTACGGTCCTGAGGAACGTTCTTGGGTCCCCAGGTCCTTCATCCTGGACCCGAGTCTCATTTCTGACTTCTACCTGAGGCACCCCGACAAGCGTCCTCGATCGCCCGGGGGCGATGTTTGAGGGAGGGGTACTGTTGTGGTTGTGTTTTGCTGTGTGCTCACCTTGCAGATGCTGAGTGGTTGTGCTGAAGTTCCTGGGTTACCACCTGCCACTAATCTGGTTGATGAGTCCAGCTGCTATTTAGGCCTTGGGGGAGGCTCCGGTCTTCGCTGAATTATTTAGTCACTTGGGGTAAAGTGAGACAGTCATCTTAGCATCTTTCCTGGTGAAATCTAGTTTGTTCAATTCTGTGTCTATTTGTGGTTTCAAGGCAAACCTGAACTCACCGAAGAGGCTCGGACTGGAAGGACCTTCTCCATATTGGATTCCTCTAAACCGACCCAATCCTCCAGCCTGACACTCCACCATCTGCAACTCCTCTAGGATTAACGGGATTCAAGGAGACACTCAACTCTTCGAAGGATTTGTTGGACTAAAGGAGACACTTACCAAGTGGACCTCTTCCTCCTCTGAGTCTGCCTCCTCAACATCCTCCTGTAAGAAAGAGAACCATTAATTCATTATTATCAACAAGACTCATCGGCTGCACATCTAAACTTCTCCTCTTCCTCCCCTCCAGGAATCCAGAACCTATTATCCTGACACTGTAAATAAAATCACTTCACTGATACTCTGTGTTGTCATCCTTCCCAGTCTTGTCTGAATTTGAGTACTATTTCACGGGTTAGTCCCAACAAAAACGGCTTTCCGCTCGCATGCTGAACTGTTGTCTTTATCAGAGCAAATCACATTAGAACAACAGTTATTGTGTCTTGCGGTTTTAATGCATGGAGTCAGCGGAGGAGGAAGCGATCACTTGACTTTTGGCAAAAAAAAAAAAAAAGTCCAGATCAGGGATGAAGAAGGAGAATTTAATACATTTGTATCACATACAAAACGTTCAAAGTCAAAGTCAAAGTCAAAGTCAACTTTATTGTCAGAACTGCAATATGTACAGGACATATACAGGATTGAAATTGCGTTTCTCTCAGTCCCTCGGTGCAACAGTAACCATCTAAACACTAAACACTAAAACATTTAATAAACATAAGCATAAAATAGTTCCTCCATGCGTCACGACGCAGTCTCCACGACTACAGCGGCGCAGACAGCTGCAGGCTCTGGCGTGAAAACCGTGAAGGTTGTCGGGTGAGGTCTCCACCTGACCTGTCAATCAATTCAGTAGCGCCCACGGCGCACGCACAAGCCTTGCGGAGTTTGAAAAATTCTGAGGTGCGCGACACGTGCCAAAACGATGCACGGGCCCTACGCGCAGGGGCGGGGACGGTGATATTGCGTCAGATTTGGCGCGCGCACCTTCGCGCGTTGCGCGACGCGTCGAGTATAAATCTAGCTTTATGGGTAGTTAGTTACCAAGTAAACCAAAGAGAAACGAATCAGGAGCTAAGTTAAACAGTATTTACTGGGAAACACAGTGCTAAGCCTTATTAGGGGACCACTGGTTTGTTACCACAGGAACAAACCAGTAGGTAATGGTCAGGTAGTGATTACAGTATTTGTCGGCGTTTAACACGCTTCTGTGTATAACCCGCTTTGTCCAATTATTGTCAATAAATTGGAAAAATCCATAACACGCTTCGCCCTATAAAACGCATCTATTATGCGTCACCGCTACGCGACGTGTCAGCGCCTCATTTACCCTGCTGAAAATGGCGGCCACAGAAGCGAGCCAGCAGGAAGGACTTTACAAGATAACACGGTAAAAACTATTATTTCTTTGCTGAGAAAAAATACATTTCTTAGCTGACATTATAGCACAAGGGTTCCTGAGCTTAACCGTTCCTTAATCAATTCACGAAATGGTCAAATCTGCTAGATTTAAATTGTTTCGGTTTGACTTCTTCCAAACAGTCTCGGGCACTACGAAAATAAATTATAAATAAATCGAATTTGATCTCAAATGTCTTATACAGGTCAACAGTTTGTAAATTAAACCCATATAATTACACTCTGTAAGCCTAAAAAATATCCGTTGAGTGGTTTAAGAGCTGTTTATCTAAACAGTAGGTAGGCTATCTGTTCACGTTAGCTAACTGCTAACAGATAAAAGAGCGATTTTTTTTAGCTCTAAATATCTTCTGTAGCTAACAGTTTGTAAATGACCACCAAATAATTATGCTCTGTAAGTTTCAAGAAAATCCGCGGTGTGGTTTATGAGTTATCCTGCTAAAAAAAACAGCTAACCTCACAGCTAATGGCAGCTACCTCCAGAGCAGAAGGCCGGGCAGCGACATTCAGTCCGAGCAGATGAGGCTTTTTTCGGACACAAGCTAGAAACGGTCGGTGTACTCTCTGGAAGTTTCCTCCTAGTGGACAAAAGTGGTACTACACCATTTTTGGCCAAAATGAAAAACGGCGATATCAGAGCCAAAAATGGGTCTAAAAATATGGGAAAATCCATAAATAACACGCTTCGGCGTATAACCCGCATGACATTCAAATGAGTAAAAAAACTGTGTGTTATACGCTGACAAATACGGTAAGTAATGATTGGTTCCTCAGTAAGTACTTGGTATGATGCTTCACTACACTGAATGGATGAACAGCAGTGCTCAGAGTTCAGGAGATATGTTTATCATTTGTTGTCAGTTTATCATTTTGCTGTTGTGAGGTCATGGCGCTGTGGCAGAGAACCAGTAAACATGTTTAAGGCCCACCTTATACAGTATAAGATTGAACTGTGACTCTCTGGTGAGAATATTGAAGAACATCTGGTCTGAACTGGTCTGTGGGTTCTGATACCATTGGGGGAGTCACTTCAGAAAACCTCTGTTAGTCTGAGCACTCTGGATGTTCAGGCTCAAAGGACTCTTGAGTTTTTGCATCTGGTCTTCTCAACTGTTCTTGCTGGCTAGAATCGTGCAACTAACATATTTAATGAAGTCTTTGCTGGATTGATGAGCAAAATGTTTTTTTTTCCACAACACAATCACAACCCTCTTCTTCCTGCTCATGTGGCTCCTTACAACCATTGTCCCAAATGTTGGAAATAAAATCATGTATTCGTAGAAAAACAGAAAACAAGTCCTCTAAAAGCAAAATTCATACATATGTATGCTTAAATAATTAAACTTGAGAAACTGACTTCCTCTCAGCAAAATGTCATGTCTTAGGAATAGTTTTCAGTCATGCAACGGATCAAAGTTGCAGAAAAGTCTTCAACATCTGTCACAGTTTGCCCCACTGCACTTTCTTGTGGTGCAACTCATCAGTTTTTTTTTTAAGTATTGTGGTTTCGTGTCAGTGTCTGGAGATTTTTGTGGTTGTACGCCCCTCAGGGGATGTCAGCTCCAGGGAGCAGAGGGGAGGCGGCAGCTGTGTTGAACTCAAATGGCAAGTTAGCGAGCCGGGTCTTTATCAGAGAGAGCTGCAATTCTTCCCCTCTGTCTTTTTTTACAATACCTTTTTTTTGGCGGGAAAACCCCTCCAAAGACGGTTCTTTGACCCAACTTGTGCTTCACCCGCCTCCACACCCTTACACCATGTCCACCCCATCTTGATGGATTTTCACTGCACATTTTGGAAGGGATTACGTACAGCCATCTGCATGAAGGCTCTTGAAGAACAATGGGAGGGCTCCTCACTCTCCTCCCTTCAGCACTTCAGAGGGATAACATGGCCAGATAAACATGCCTTTGCACTAATTCTCTATTCTACCTTGACCCCCC